>PVKE010013255.1:0-36858 GCA_004027555.1 Craseonycteris thonglongyai | reverse complement strand
TTTTTTTTTTTTTTTTAAATATATTTTTATTTATTTTTATTTTTGACAGAGAGAGAGATACAGAGACAGAGAGAGAACTGAACTGGGGGAGCTCCCAGCTCAGCATATGGGTCCACACGGGCCGGGGCTGGGATTCGATCCTCGGTCCCCGGCGCTGCAAAGTGAGCGCTTAACCCACTGAGCCATCCGGCTTCCCCAGGGCAGCGGTTCTGAAGTCAGTCGGCCGCGCTTCATTGGTGCAACCATGGGACGTGGGCTGAGCGCAGTTGGGACTGGATAGGGGCTGGGGTGCAGAGCCAGAGCGAGCTCGGCTTTGGGGGGACTCAGAGGAGGAGGCGTGCTTGTTTGCGGGGGTGGCGCAAACTATCAAGAACTCCTTCCCCCAACAACCTTGACATTTGCTGAGCTGAGGTGGGCGGGGCGTGGACCGAGAGGCGCCAGCATTGGGGGACAGCATGGGTAGAGGGCACAGCCGGGCCTGGGAACCACGTGGACACCGTCCTGGACTTTGTAGCCAGGCTGACAGGCCCCGAGCCTCTCCTCCGGGCATCCTGGCTTCTTGGGAATGGGCGGCCCGCCCTCTGCGGTGGAGGGGTGCAGCAGTACCACATTGGGGTCCCAGCACTGGCGCAGGACCCTGCGGTCCGTGGCCACGTCATCAACCAGAGGGCGTAGATGGGGCCTGCAGGTCGAATGCAGCCTGAGGAGCTGATGTTGTTTGCACGGTGTTTTTAGGGCAGGGGTGCCCGACCTTTCCGCTTCCCGGGCTACATGGGAAGAATTGTCCTGGGCTGCACGTAACATGCGCTCACACTAACGAGAGTTGGTGAGCTACCAAAAAAAATTAAATAAAATAATCGCAAAAAGAAATCTCATACTGTTTTAAGATCGTTTACGAATTTGTGTTGGGCCGCATTCAAAGCCCCCCGGGCAGCGGCTTGGGCATGCTTGTTTTAAAAGGGTCGCTCTGCTTTGTTCATGCCACATCTAAAAACTGGGGACAGTGTGTAAAACAATCCGGGTTTTCTGGTTCTCTTGAAGCCTGAAGCTCTGGCCACCCTGAGCCCACAAGCCTGTGAGGCAGGAACCAGACCTGAGCTGCAGGCGCGTCCCCGAGACGGCGTGCGGGGTGACATGCCAGCTCCCCAGTTCCTGCAGCTCCTTCCGAGGGCATCCCAGTCCCTGCCAGGCCTCTGGGAGGGTTGGGCTTTGCAACCCCGGATTCTTTGTCCTCCGTCCTTCGAGAGGGAGGTGTGCCCGGGGCTTAGGGAGGGCTCCCCAGGTGCCCGTCTGGGGAGCCTGTAGCTCAGGCGGCCGGAATCAGGGACAGGGTGCTCCGTGCTTCCTCTTCTGGCCCAAAGATCACACACTCCCCTGGCCACCCAGTCACCCCCTATCCTGTCTACTGGGAAGAGATGAGAGGGTACTGGGATTTGGAGAGAAGGAGGGAGGGAGGAGCTTCTAAGAATGGACGCTGGAGAGCTGTTGTTGGGAAGCTGGGGACAGGCCACAGGCCTGGGGAGGAAATGCTGGGGTCCCCTGAAATCTCCGGCAGGCTCGGGGCTGGTGAGGCAAGGCGGCGGGGAACGGGGTGGGGTGCCACTGGGGGCCGGGGCTGGGAAGGAGCTGGTGAATGCTCCTGCCACGCGGGCCCCTTCCTGCTCAGGGCTTTGTAACTGGGAGCAGCTGGTTCTCATTTGGAGCTTGGCCTCGGGGACTGTGGAGATGGCGGCTTCCTGAGCACTGTCCCCACCGCCTTGGAAGGGGCAGATCCGGGTGGAGGCGGCGGGCGGCCAGGGCTGTGGGGTGGGCGTCAGACGTTCAGCATTCAGCCGGGGCCCAGGTCTGGCCGGGGCACATGCACAGGATGGAGGCGGACGGAAGCCGAGGGTGAGGCGGGGCAAGGTCGGGGGGCGGGGACCGCATCGGGGCTCTACGTTACTCTACCAGAAACCACACAGCCACACAGTGACGACCTTGGGCCCTGCAGTGGGACGGACGCGTCTGGTGGCCCTGCCGATCACTCTCCCCGCCCTTGGCCATGTTGCTTAAGCACCTGGGCCTCGGTTTCCCCGTCGGCACCACAGGATATTACCTAGTGTTGTTTACACCATAGTGCTACTGTGAGGGGTCTGAGTGATTGTGCACGGTTAGCCCATCCTGGCCTGTATCCAGTGCCCCAGTGCCAGCTGTTCATGTCACTGATGTGACGATGTCACCGATGTGACGATGTCACCCCATCATGATTCTGATTGCTTATGGTTGTGGCTCTTTGTACCGGGGTCTCGGGGGTGTCTGTGTTGGCTGGGAGTGAGGGAGGGGAACGGGAAGGCCAGGACCAAGAAGAAATCAAAGGTGCCCGTTGAGCCAGAATGTCCTGATAGAAAATGGACCTAGCCAGTCCCTGTCGTGGCGTGCCATCGAGGCCGGTGTCTTCTGAGCCACCTCCCTTTCTCTTTCTCTCCCAGATACGTGGTTGCTGATGCCCCCGAGTCCCCCAGTAGAGTGGGGCCGGCTCAAAGAATCTTCCCTGGG
The DNA here is from genome assembly GCA_004027555.1 of Craseonycteris thonglongyai. Taxonomy (NCBI): domain Eukaryota; kingdom Metazoa; phylum Chordata; class Mammalia; order Chiroptera; family Craseonycteridae; genus Craseonycteris; species Craseonycteris thonglongyai. The sequence goes on along the minus strand of PVKE010013255.1, from coordinate 34,323 downwards.
GCCCTCCCCGCGGATGCGCCCCCGCCAGCCCCCTTCCGCCCTCCCCCGTGAGCAGTGTGTCCCCCGCTGTCCACTCACCCATCCTCCCGTCTGTGTCTTTCAGCCTTGAAGAGATCTTTTGAGGTCGAGGAGGTCGAGACGCCCAACTCCACCCCACCGCGGAGGGTCCAGACGCCTCTGCTGCGGGCCACGGTGGCCAGCTCCACCCAGAAGTTCCAGGACCTGGGCGTGAAGACCTCGGAGCCCGCCGCGCGCCATGTGGACTCCCTGAGCCAGCGCTCCCCCAAGCCCCCCTTACGGAGGGTGGAGCTCTCGGGCCCCAAGGGCGAGCCGGTGTCCCGGCGCACCGAGCTCTCCATTGACATCTCGTCCAAGCAGGTGGAGAACGCCGGGGCCCCCGGGCCCTCGCGGTTCGGGCTCAAGCGGGCCGAGGCGCTGGGCCACAAGGCGCCGGAGCCCACCCCTCGGCGGACGGAGATCACCATAGTGAAGCCCCAGGAGCCAGCCCACCGGCGGACGGAGAGCCCGGCCTCCAAGGCCCCCGCCGAGGCGCCCGCCGCCCCCAGCGCCGACGCCGTCCCCAAGAGGGTTGAGATCCAGGTGCCCAAGCCAGCTGAGGCGCCCGCCGCCCCCAGCCCGGCCCAGCCCCTGGAGAATTCGGAGCCCACCCCAATGTCTCAGCTGCACAGCAGGCTGGAGCCCAAGCCCCAGCCCCCCGCGGCCGAGGCCCCACCCAGGAGCCAGGAGGGTGAGTAGCCAAGCGCTGGGAGCCGCGATGGGGGGCCAGGAGCGGGCTTGGCTGTGGAGTCTTGGCTGAATTGGGGTTCGGGGGCACACACGCTTCTGGGGGAGACCTGCGATCGTGGGGTGAGTGTCCGAAGGCTTGGGGAGGGGGCTGGCAGCTCTGTGTGCACTGGAGATAGACCAAAATGCAACTCGGTGAGCTTGAGTCAGACTTTGGGAAAGATGCGGGGCCCCCTTGATGGGACCGGGCTGTGCTGTGTGGTTGCTGGCCGGCGGCCTAGGCCCCCGGTCGGGGGAGAGGTTCCTGCTCTCCTGAGGTTTGACTCCGGAGGGCTCTTTCCCTACCCCCTCCTCCCCCAGGAGGGAGGGTTGTGAACAGAGGCAAGGAGAACACAAACCCCTAACATTTGCACCCTGAGATGCTCAGGGCCTCTGGGAAGGGGTCCCCAGGCCAGGGAGCCCCATGGTACCTGCCCACAGCTTCATTTGGGGGTGCTCTTCTGGTGAGGGGTGAGGAGTGCGAGGGGCTTGGGACCCGGGACCGGGTGTAGGTGCCAGCTGGGCTGTTAAGCCCCTGGAAAGCCGGTCCGATCTGATGGCAGGACTCTGAGCTCAGGGAATGTCCAGCGGGTGTTCTTTGGGTTGGACAGACAGAACATTCCGGTTTCTGATTGACTTTTTCAAAATGACTATTTTGAACGGTGGCGAAATGCGCCCGACGTGAAATTGGCCATTTGAACCACGTGTAAGTGGACAGTTCGGTGGCATTAGGTACGTGCCTGGGGTTGTGCGACCATCCACGGGGTGTGTGCAGGAACGGTCAGGCTGGCTCCGGTCAGCGCAGGGCAGTGTGGGCGCCGAGGCCCGCCCCGCCTAGGGCCCGGAGTGGGTAGGGTTTAACCAGAGGAAGGACAGAACTGAAGAGCCTTCCCGAGGGAGGCTGCAGTCCAGAGGTGTTGGGCAGCCTGAACTGGAGGCAACTGTGGAATGTTCTCCACGGAAAAGAATTTCAGTGTCCGAGCTGGTGTGAGAGCAAAGCTGTCCACATCCCGAACACCCCGCTGCCCCTTGGGGGGCGCTGCTCACCTGGAGGGGCCTAGGCCCGCAGCGCTGTCCCCGGGACCCTGGAGCTGGGGGTCGGGTATGTGCCTGTCATGTGTACTCACATGTGATCTCACGCGTGTGCCCATACGTGGGTGGGGAGGGGCTCTCAGGCCAGTCCTCACGGGCGGAGAACCTGTAGGCTGGACGGATGCAGTTAGACTGAGCCGGGTGGGTGGGGTTGGCCAGGGTTGGACGGTCGGTCGCTGCTTAGAGGAAGGATGCTCCATGGGGGGTGGGGCCTGAGGGTGGTGCTTGGGTGACTCAGTTTCCTCTTCCGACAGCGCTCTAGCTTGGAAGTAATGTCTCGAGCAGTGACGGGCAGTGAGTGGGGAAGAGGTGGCAGGGCCCGCTGTGGGCTGGGGAATGTGGCCTTGACCTGCTTGGCCTCTGACCTCCAGGCCTGAGGTGCTGGGCAGGACTGGGTGGAGGGCTGTTCCCAGGATCCACTGCAGGGGGCTCAGGAGGCCCTGCTGCCTCTGCTCCTGCCTTTCTCCCGCTGCTGGTCACGGCCGGTCCACTCACAGATCCTGTCCTCCCGGGGCCCTGCTTCTGGGCCATGTCTCCTGCAGACCTGGCCTGCCCATCCCCCTCCGCCCTGCCATGGGGAGCTGGGAGGGGAGCTCCAGGGAGGGCCCCCCCCACAGGTGCTGCTCGTCCCCCAGCTGGCACTTGGGGGACAAAGAATAGGGAGGGAGGCAACTCTGAACTCCGCCTCCAGGAAGCCTGTAGGACTGGCTTCAGGTGCCAACGGGGTCTCCCGGGACCCCCGCTGAGTTGCTCTAGATTTTTCCTCCTTAGACATGGCCCTGATGAAAGCCTTTACCGGCTCACCCACCCAGAGGCCCACACAGCCCACCTGCCCTTGTGTCCAGCTGCTGCCCCCTGCTCCCCGCCCCCTCCTGCTCCCCCCTCCTGCTCCCCGCCCCCTCCTGTTCCTGCCCTCTCCTGCTTTGGTCCTTTCATGGTCTCCCACAGGCCTCCTTTCCTCACAGCGGCTCTGCTCTGACCTGACCTTGTTCCTCTTATGTCACTGCTCTTGGAACTCCTACGCATCCTTCAAAGCCCAGCTTAGTGGCCCTTCTCCTGTGAAGCCCTCCCACCGGCTATAAGCAGCCTCATGCCCTTTTGCGTCTTTCTCGTGTATAATGTGTCATGTTTGGCTTGGGCTGGGAATTATTTGTGCATGAACCTCCTTTCCTATGCTAGAATTTTTAACGTTTTTCATAGGACCCTTTCTTTAACATTCAGAAAATATAGGAGTTGGAAGGAAACTAAGATTCACCTCTGTGATCAGAGATCCCCCAACTCTGAACGTTTGCTGTACAGTCTTCAGAATTCCCTCCCTGCTTCCCCCAATGGATTCTAGGTTACTTTAGGGTAGGACTGTTGTCTTTTTTTTTTCTTTTTTTTAATAAAAACAATTGTATTTACTTAGAAGCATTCAGAATGTCAACAAAACAGCTGCAGGTTTGTTTTTTTTCAATTACAGAGTGGTATTCAGTTAACAGAACAACAATTATTTCATATAAGCTGCATCAGAAACAACTGAAGATGAAAAAAAACTACCATCCCCATATATAACTAATTTGTGCTATGCACCAGCAAGGACCTGCTTTAAATTTCCATGCCAATTTACAACCCCCATACTGTACCAGGCAAGGTTAGTGGCTATTGAAAATACCACCAGGACAGGACTATCTAAAGACATTCGGTAGTGTGTTAACTATACAAAATAAGACACTGTACAGTTTAAAAACAAATCTTACACAGCCTTACATTTCAATTTTTTTTCTTTAAAAGGAGTGAGTTGTTGTGTACAGGGGGGTTAAATGCTTTATAGACAAGAAAAAAAAACTCCGCTAGAACCAACTTATTCATCATCTTCATCCTCTTTGTCTTCCTCCTCCTCTTCATCTTTCTCCTCTTCTTTTTTAAATATTTATTTATTTATTTTTATTGCTTTTTGTCAGAGAAAGAGAGAGATACAGAGACAGAGACAGAGAGAGAACTGAACTGGGGGAGCTCCCAGCTCAGCATATGGTTCTGCACAGGCCGGGGCCGGGATTCGATCCCTGGTCCCCGGCGCTGCAAAGTGAGCGCTTAACCCACTGAGCCATCCCGGCTTCCCCTCCTCTTCTTCTTCCTTCTTTTTCTTGCTCTTTTCAGCCTTGACAACTCCCTTGTTTGCCACAGCAGGCTTTCCTTTAGCTCGGTATGCAGCCATATCCTTTTCGTATTTTTCCTTCAGCTTCGCGGCCTTCTTGTCATAAGGCTGCGTGTCATCTGCAGCAGGTATTCCACATCTCTCCCAACTTCTTGGCAACATCACCGATGGATAGTCCAGGATGCTCTCCTTTGATTTTTGGGCGATACTCAGAACAAAACAAGAAAAAGGCCGAAGGAGGCCTCGTGGGTGCATTGGGATCCTTGAACTTCTTTTTTGTTTCCCCTTTAGGAGGGATATAAGTTTTCATTTCTCTTTCATAACGGGCCTTGTCCGCCTTTGCCATGTCTTCAAATTTTCCTTTCTCTTTAGCAGACATGGTCTTCCACCTCTCTGGGCACTTCTTAGAAAACTCTTGAGAAGTTGACTGAAGCATCTGGGTGGTGCTTCTTGTGCTCCTCCCGGCAAGTTTGCACAAAGAATGCATAGGATGACATTTTGCCTCTCGGCTTCTTAGGATCTCCTTTGCCCATGTTTCATTATTTTTCCTCAGCGAGCACGGAGTCGCCCAGTGCCCATCCGGCTCGCACTTGCCCCGGCGCTGTCTCTGTGGAGCTCAATGTACTGAAATGGCTGTCTGTTATCTTTATTTATTTGTTTATTTAAATCTCATAAAAGTGACTTTGGACACAGTAGGTGCTCAATAAAGTACTGTTAGACGTGTGAGATGCGATGGCTTTTTTGTGGCTTTTGCAAGCAGAGGCAGGGACCCCCGGGTGGGGGGACCCTCCAGGGCCCAAGCAGATGCTTCCCTGGTCAGCTAAGAACCCCGAGACCTGACCCACTGCCTGTGGCTCGTTGGGCTCTTGGTTTGTGAGCCTGCGGCCTGTCCCTGGACCGGGCCCCCTTCTTGTCCCTCAGGTCACCCCTGCTCTGCTCTCAATCCGGCCCTGCCTCCTCCCCCAGGCCCTTGCTGTCCCCCCACCTCTGCATGGGGGGCTGTGGGTGGGGCTGGGCTGCAGGACCCTGATCCGTGTCTGTGGGGCTGGCCGCTGGCTGTGCCCTGGCCCTGGGAGCCCCCCCCTTCGTGGGCTCCGTGCAACACCAGCCAAGTCTCCCCGAGGCTGCCTTATAAGGCGGGCACTGGCTGCTCCCTTGGGGGTCGGGCTCTTTGCTGCTTCTGGAGGCTCATAGGAGGCCCGGGGGTGGGCCAGGGGGACTGGGCAGTGTGGCGGCTGGGGGTGTTCCTGACCATCACTCAGCTGAGTTCTTGGGCGTGTCCCGGCTCTGCCCAATAGGGTTTCACTTTGCCCCTCTGCCTCAGTTTCTCTATCTGTCAAATGAGGGAGGGGGAGGGCCTGCTGGCCCCAGGTGGCACGAGCTCTCCAGGTGTCCATTCCAGGGTGGTGACTGGGGTCATCTGTGATGGTGGGCGTGGGATTGGGGTGGGGCAGATTGAGCCAGAGTCTCCACGGGGTTCCCTCCAACTGAAATCATCTAGAAACGGTCTCGGTTGTGCCTGGAGCCTCTAAACTGCGCACCCACTAAACTCTTCCTGAGGCCCATGGACACCTGCACAGGAAGCAGGAAGGCCCCCATTTGTGGGGGGACAGGAGGACCCGCCTGGAGGTGTGGCCAGGCCCCCTAGTCTTCTTCCAGGGTGGGGTTGCTTTGCTCTGGGGCCCAGGAAACAGGAAAGAAAAGGACCCACGCCCCTCGCGGGCCCACCCAGCTGCCGCCGCACCCAGCCCAGCAGAGAGCGAGGAGGGCCCAGGGCCCATGTGGGAATGCAGCCCCGGCAGCTGCAGAGTTCCTTACATAGAGGTGGCGCAGCTGCAGAGAGGGCCGGGCCGGGTGGCGGGCGCTGGGGGCCGGTCTCTGCTCCGCCCTGCTGTGGCTTTGGGCGCTGTGGCCCTGACCACCCAGCCCGGGGGTGGAACCCGGGCCCCCAGACACATGGCGCTGGGTGAGGCCTCCCAAGTGGTCGTCCCGGGAAGCCGGAGCAGCTGCCAGCCACAGGAGGGCTGTCTGCAACCCACAGCCTCCCAGGCCCAGGACAGCTGCCGGGAGCCAGGGTCTGCACAATGGGGCCGCTGTGTGGGCGCTGCGCCCGGGCCAGATGGCCACGCTCAGCACGGTGTGGACAGAGGGCACATTGAGCCCTAGAGGAGCGCACGCAGACCCCCTGCCGCCCAGCGCCCTGAGGGGTAGACAGCCCTGCTCACACCCCAGCGGGCCTGGAGGAAGCCACGTGGCTCACACAGGCCTGATGGCACGACTTCCTGTCCTGTGTCTCCTCTAATTGGCCTTTCCTTGGCCTGGGGCTTTCTGTGAGTGGCACAGTGCCCACTGGGCTACAGGTTGCAGCAGGTGAGCAAGGGCAGCTCATGCCCACGGAGCTCCCACACTCGGTCCCCTCCCCTTTTCCACGGCTGCCACTGGGCAACCTCTGTGGAACCCCAGAACTCTAGGGAACCCTGTTTGAAAACCCCTGGTCTGGTCTGGGGCAGTTGTGAGGGACCAGGAGACCTTGGAACCAGAGGTGGGCCTGAAGATGACAACAGTCTCTTTCCCTCCTTCCAAAACGACCCTACAACGTGCAGTTGGAGAGCATTGGCACCCCAAGTCACATGGGAGGCCTGTCCCACTTGATTGTGGGGGTAATGGCCGAGGGGCATGGCTCTTGGGGCGCCTGGGGCCCCGTTCCCGCCCTGCACGCTCCTGGTGACTGACGCTGTCCGAGTCTGTCTTCATGTTGTCACACTGGCGGTAATCCCTCCTGCACGGAATGAACAGGATAACCCCGGAGGCTTTTGTGAAACAAGCACATAAACGAACCCTAAACGCAGCCCCTGTGTCATGAGGGGGCGTGTGCTCTGCTCCCCAGCTCCCCACTTTCCCGTTACCCCACTTCTTCTAAAAAGTCACGTGTGGCTGGACTCCGAAGGCAAAAAGCAAGTAACACATAAGGAGGTCTGTCCATCTCTACCCTGCAGACCCTTTTCCCACGGTGGCCCGGGTGAACGGCTGGGCGCGCCGTGTCCCGGATCTTGCATGTGGGGACGGTCCCCCTGCACGCTCAGGGAGGTCTGTGTGAATGTCACCGAGGCTGGTTGGGCCCAGACACGAGAGAATCGGTCTCCGGCGCCTGGCTCTCCCCTCTGGAGCGTGGATGTCTTTGCTCTCCGCATGCTTCCCTCACAGCCGCGTCCTAGGCTGCCCCACGGCCCCACCTCCCGTTCACGTCTGTGCACACGTGACTGTCGGATTGGCCTTTCGGAGGGGCCTTCCTGCACCCAGCATGTGGGCACCTCGATCCGTGTTGTCGGCTTTCAGCCCAGAGACCAGGAGGGCCCGGGCCCCTGGCCGCAGGCTGAGGGCGTCGGAAGCTTATCAGATCGGTTGTACTTTGTGCGTCTTCAGTTACGGGAACACCTTTTCCTATGTTTACAACCGAGGGCCCTGGGTTTCCTGTGACCTGTGTATTCTTGTCCCGGGCTCATTCTTTTTTCCCAGGTGGCTGGTTAATCCTTTTGTTGATTTATTTTAAAGAGTGTTTGCTGCACCTTTGCTGCATCTGGTACATGCGCTTTTTTTCCCAGGTGTTGACTTTTTAAAAAAATGGGTTTTTTGAGAGAAGGTGAGAGAGAGAGAAGGGGGAGGGCCCAGAGCCATCTCCATAGTTGTACATCACTAGTTGTGACATGGTTTCATTCCACACAGTGGGGCCTTGAAGAGGCGGGAACCAAACCAGGGGGCCTCCCGCATGGGAGGCGAGAGCCTTCTCCGTGGTGGCATCTTGGGGGTTACCAGGGGAGCCGCAGTTCAGCGTATGGGTTTGCACGGGCCGGGGTCAGGATTCGAACCCCAGACCTTGTGGTTATGAGGCAAGCGCTCAACCGCTAAGCTATTCTGACATCCCCCCAGGTGTTGACCTTTAATTTTATCTACAGGGTGTTCTTTCAAACAGATTTTGTTTCTAACCCTTACGTTGTCACGTTGATTCCTTTTCTCTTCTCTTTTGGGATCTTGTCCTGCTTAGAGACAGAATGGCAGAAAAGAATTTCACCCAGGTTTTCATCTAGGACTTTTATGGTTTCATTTCTCTGGACTGAAATCATCAACCCATTGGAATTTATTTGGGTTTCAACAGCGAGGGGGGATAGGAGGTTTTCGCAGGATATTCACAAGTGGGCGTGGCCTCTAGCAAGTGGGGCGTGTGTCCGCTATTTTTATCAGTTTTGGTGTCAATGTTGTGCTGGCTGAGCAGAAATAATTTGGATGCATTTCTTCTCCCCCCCCACCCCCACCCCCACCCCTGTGTTCTGGAACATTTTACTCAGCAACACAATCATTTAAAAGTTGAAACGTTAAAATAGTTCACGAGCGAACCCATCTGAGCCTGACACTCGCATGGGAGCCTCGTCCTTCAAAAACGTCAACATTTTCTGTGGTTCTCTTTTGAGTTTTCTTTTTCCATCTTCTTATAGTTGGTCTCTTTTTCCTGGAAAAGCGTCCTGTAAGCTATTTAACGTCAGGCAGGTTGTTCGGAGGTAGTAGTGTGGAGGGAGGTGCCGAGGGCCCCCCCACAATGGCACCATCACTCCGGGCACCTCAGCCGCTGCCCTGGGTCCAGAGATGGACGGGGTGAGGCGGTGTCCTGGGGGTGCTCCCTCCGGAACGCTCTCGTGTGATGCAGCGTGACAAGGGTCCTGGGAGGTGGGGAACAGAGCCCAGAGGGGGAGCCCTGCTGGAGGCGGTGATGGGAGACCCGGGTCTCAAGGGGGCAGCGTGGTCCAGGCAGATGACAAGGGGCTGTTGGGTCTCGGGAATTGTGATGTTGCCCAGAGAGCAGCTTTCGAACTTCAGTGTTACGCACCCTCCAGTAGGAAGAACCTTTTGTACTGCAGACTGGGGCCCACGTTTGTGTAGACAGGTGTGTGTGTGTCCCAATGAACCAGAATCTCCTCGGAGACATGGTCACCTTTGCTGTACGCCTGCTGCCCTCCAGTGTGTGCTGTTCTGCTTCTCCCTTCGAAGGGGGCAGCTTTTCTTACTGTTTAAAAAACATCTGTATGGAGATACAGTTCGCATACAAACAGTTCCCTCATGGAATGGGCAGACAGTTCCGTGGGTTTCAGTACATTCACTAAATAGTTGTGCAGCTGTCACCACAGCCAATTTTAGACCCTTTTCATCACCTCAGAAAGAATGCTTTTCCCTTTTGCTGTCCCTCCCAGGTGCCTCGGCTTTCCCCGGCCTCGAACAGTGACTGGACTCTGTCTGCAGAGTTGCCTGTTCTGGACATTCCCTAGAAACAGTCATACTACATGTGGGCTCTGTGTCTGGCTTCTTCCACTCAGCGTGATGTTTTCAGGTTCATCCACGCTGTGGCCTGTGTTGCTCTCTCCCTCCTTTTTATGGCCGAGTAATATTCCATGTATGGACGGACCAGGTTTTGTTTATCTGTTCATCTGATGGACACCTGAATGGTTTTCATCTTTCGCCTATTATGAGGTTTTCATCATTTGCCTCTTGTGAATGTATTCTTTTTAGATGAAAAACAAGAATGCTGGTCATGACCCACTCAGCAGTTTTCGGGGCCTGTTAATGGGTTTGGCACATGGGGGGATGGAGGTGGGCCGGACCAGCATGGGGGCCAACCCCACCCTGCTGAGGTGCTTCAGGAGGGCCTGGCCCGATTTCCTGGAAGATTTCCATGCCAGGAATGTTTGTTTATTCAAGAGACACTGAGAGGTGCTGTGTGCCAGACAGTGAGGAATTCAGTGGTGACGTACAGACAGAGATAAAAATCCTGCCCGGAGATTATGTGCTCATACGAGGAGGCAGAACATAAACAAAGCGAACAGTAAGGCCAGGCGTGCTAGACCTGGTGAGGGTTAGAGAAACAAATAAAGCAGGAGAGGTGGCTGGGTGGGGGTGTCTCCCGTGGCCTTAGGGGCGTGGTCAGGAAAGTCCCTTGGGAAGGGCGTGGGTTCAAGGTCACTGGCATGAGCTTGAGGTTAGAGGGCCCACACAAGAACAGGGTCAGGATTAGGGGGAGGCACGTGAGGCAGTCACCTGGGACACAGCATTTAAGGGGGCACCAAAAAGTTCAGGCCCCAAGATCAGTAGTAGTTCGGTATTTTTTTTTTTTAATATATTTTTATTTTTTTATTTATTTTTGACATGAAGAGAGAGAGATACAGAGACAGAGAGAGAACTGAACTGGGGGAGCTCCCAGTTCAGCATATGGTTCCGCACAGGCCGGGGCCGGGATTCGATCCTCGGTCCTCAGCGCTGTAAAGTGAGCGCTTAACCCACTGAGCCATCCCGGCTTCCCCAAATACGGTATTTTTAAAGATCAAAATTATGCAAAAAAAAAAAAAAATCTGTGACGAATAAACATCCACATTTTAAATAAAGAGGGGTCCCTCCCCTGCACACTTGCAGCCCTGCCTCTCTCCTCATCCCCACCCTGTCGGGTGTTGCTATTTGAGGAATGTTGGCAAGTGTTTGACTTAAAAAAAAAAAAGATTGCATGAAAATACAATTTATCTTGATCGCTGAGCTTTTTGGTGCCTCCTTGAATCTTGCACCTGGGTGACACCTCACCTGCTCCGCCTTCCTCTGGGCTCTGAGAGGGGGGAGGTCTGAGGGGCTGATGCGTTTGCCCTGGAACCTGTAGCATGGGCAGTGCCCGCTGTGGTGGGTCCGTGGGCCGTGCCCGCCGGGGTGGGTCCGTGGGCAGTACCCGCCGGGGTGGGGCCGTGGGCCTTGCCTGCCGGGGTGGGTGTGAGGGGAGGGCAGAATGCAGCTGCAGCGTGTGGGGGGCCTGAGGGCAGGAGGGCGCTGGCCAGAACTGTTCCCCCCAGAAAGCTCGGTGGGATGGGCACACAGCACAGCAGACCTCCAACCTGTCACTTCACTGCTGGACATTTGGCATCTGTGTTGAGGCCCTGTCACCCCTACATGTGTGACCGGGAGAGAAGGGTCCCCTGCTCACCCAGAGGTGTAAAGGGAGCTGGAGGGTTAATAAAGGGTGGAGCTCTTGGGCTCCCCTGAGCATCAGTGACAGTGAGTGACGGGTGGGGGACCCCCCCAGTCCTGTGTCCCTTGAAACATGAGTGAAGGGCTCATGGCTGGGCCCCAGACTGCAGCCCAGGGGCCCCAGCTGCCAACTGGGCGGCCAGCCCCCCACCCTGGGTCCTGGGGTGCCCCATGTGGGAAGTGTGTGGGCGGCGCCCAGATTTTTTATTATTAAATTGGTTTGTAACAGTGACATAGGTCTCAGGTGTACAATTCTACATTCCGTTGTCTATACATTGCATTACGTGCTCACCACCCAGAATCAGCTCCCCTTCCATCACCATGTATGTGATGCCCCCTCCTTACTCCCCCTTCCCGGGGGCAGCGTCTGCCTCCCTGCAGTCCAGCCCAGGAGGGAGAAGAGGGTGCCCTACTTTACGCTCAGGTGACCCCCCAAGTTCTGGTGTAGCATCAGGCCTTCCGTGGGCGGTGGCTGCCCGTGCGCTGACTAATGCATATCTGTGCCCGACAGGAAGAGCTGCTGGCATGGTGAGGTGCTGGCCCTGGTCACGCGGGCTCGGGTTACGGAGGGCTGAGGCACCTCCCAAAACAGGGCCCTGCAGCCACCAACCCTCCAGTGCCCGCCTCGCTTTCAGGCCCCCCGGCCCCCACCAGGTGAGCTCAGGCTGGGCGCCAGCATGTGGGTGCAGTGGGTTTCTGGGGCTGGGGGGCTGCAATGACGGCCATGCAGGGTGGACTTGTCCCCGACTGTCCCCTGGGCAGGTGCCCTGCCCTGGACCTGGGCCACAGATGAGCATCATAGCCTCACTCCTGCAGCATCTGGTGTGGCAGGGCCTGGCCACTCCTCTGTCTCTAGGGAGGGTGACTGGCAGCTATGTGGACCAAGCAGGTGCGTGGGCGGGGCCCGATCTTGAATCCAAAGCTCAGTTTTCCTGGGGGTTTATGTGAATGGGTGTTCTGATCAGATGAGAGTCCACGTCGGCAAGTTAGAAGCCGTGTTAGTTCCCCAGCGTTTAATTTAGCAGGAGGTTTGCCTGAGCCTGAGTCCTTGCTTAGTCATCATGCAAGCTCGTTCTTAGCAGGCATCTGAGCCCTGTCCCCGGCCACACCCCCTGTATTAAACTGTCAGCTGGACAGCAGCCCCACCTGTGCCTTCGAGACGTTTGGCTGCAGTGGTGGGTGACTGTTTGGATCCAGCAGGAGTCTGGGTCACCGTCAGTGTCCCCATGAATCTTTGTGGGGCTGGGGGCATTTTCGGAGTGACTGCCTGATGCGTGGTTGTGGGGACCTGGAGGGGCTGTTCCTTTTCTCTCCTGCACCTTCCTGCTCCTCCCTGGCTCTCTGTTGCTGCAGGCCAGCTGACTCAAGCACCCCCCTTCTGGATGGCATTCGCCTTTGGAAGACTTTCCTGGTCCTTCTAGGGCGAGATCCCTGTGGCAACAGTTAGTGACATCCTTAGCTCAGCCCGGGCTGAGCCTCCTCAGGACCAGCAGGAGAAGGCTGGCTTCCAGGCACGAGCCTTATTCTCATGACGCCATTGTCCAGATTAGGAATTAAGGCACAGAGAGCCCCAGCCACTCGCCTAAGGCCCCACTGCCGTCAGCTTTCTGGGTGTGAACCCTGGGGGGAGCCTGGCTACCATGCTGCCCCAGGAGGCAGCAGCGTTGGAGGGGCGAGCGCTCTGCCAGCCACCCAGGGCTGCACACCAGCCACTGCACGAAGCCGGGTTTCTGCCTGAGCTTTGGCTGCAACGCAGAGGGGCCCAGGCGTGCCCCCTCCTCCTGCCTTCAGCAGGCAGCCTGAGGGACGCAGTGAAGGAAAAGCCCAGCGGCTACACCCCCTCTGCCTCCAGCCCCTTGGCTGCCCAGGATTTTGAAATAAGATACAGCTTGTCCGAGGGTGAGAGGGAACACATGAGAAGCCTCCTTTCTCTCCCCTGATCATCATTGCGGAGAACCAAGCCCGCTGTGGCTACTCGCTGCTGTCCTTGGCCAGCTCAGCCCCCGGCCACCACCACCAGCTCAGCCCCGCCCCGGCCAGCTCCCCGCCCGGCCAGCCCCGCCCCCGAGAAGCCCCGCCCTCGATTAGCTTAGCCCCGCCCCGGCCAGGCCAGCTCAGCCCCGCCCCGGCCAGCTCCCCGCCCGGCCAGCCTCGCCCCCGAGAAGCCCCGCCCTCGATTAGCTTAGCCCCGCCCTGGGAAGCCCCGCCCCGGCCAGCCCCGCCCCTTGGAAGCCCCGCCCCTCGGCCAGCCCCGCCCCGCCCCGGCCAGCACGCCCTTGCGGGTCTGCTCGGTGGCCCGGGAGCCGCCCCCGAGGCCCTGAGCTCACTGCCCTTGTGCGCCGGGCTTTGCAGGCCCAGCCGGAGTTACTGAGCCTTCTCTCTGGAGCGTGGAGTGGCTCTTCCACCGCCCGGTGGGGCTGAGCTAGGTGCTGGGATGGGCTTCTCCCTGGGGCTTCCTCCAACCCCACCAGCGTGAGGGTTGGAAGCGGATGAGCCTTACCCTTTGGGCAGCACCCTCACGTTTCCCTGCCCGGAGGTCCTGCCCAGCCCCATGGGACTTTCCTCTTGCCCTTCCTGGGTGCCTCCTGCACGCTGGGCGCCACCCAGCTCTTGACAGCTGTGACCTTGAATGTCACAGGGCCCCATCCACACGCTTCCTAGACAGTGTGGCCCAGACCCTTTCAGGACATCAGGGAGACAGACCTTCTGGTGGAGAAGCCAGTGGAACTGCGGCGCCTCCACTTGTCAGCGCCCGGTCTCGGGCCAGGCCGGGTGGCCAGGACAGTAGCGGCCACCACGTGGCTTTCTGGGAGGTCAGCCCTTCGGCACAGCTTAGGGGACAGGGAGAGGAGCAGGACTCCAGAGTTCAGCCTGGAGGATGGAGGTGGGGAAGCCAAAGTGAGAGGAGGGGCTGGATGGGGGGGCCCACGGAGCCTGCGACCTTTCTGTCTCTGCCCCCCAGGGAGTGCTCAGAGCTGGTCCCAGGGAGCGGGGCCCCTGGGACAGCTGATACCAGGGCAGAGGGTGCTCACCAGCAGTGTGCCAACCCCTTACCTCAGGGGTCCTCCCACTCATGTTTCCGAGGCCCTGCAGGGTTCTGAATCTGAAATGCAGCTTCCTGGGCCCGAACTGCCCTTTGGAACCAGGGTCTCCATGGGCAGTCAGCTCTGAAAACAAAGCTCATATCTCGGTCAGGACTCAAGTCCAGTGTCAACAGGTGAGACCTGTAGGCTCTGAGGTCACACCTTCCTCTCCACCGGGCTGGGGGTGAGGGTGAGAAACCTCAACCCCCTGAATGTTTTGTGCATACAGTGCTCAGGAGCCCACTGCATGACCCCCGCCCCCAGAAATGGGGGGCTTGGCGGATGTTTGTGGCCGGGGGACCAGGGAAGTCTCCAGCCCAGGGAGACTTGAGATGTGGCCCCAGGCTACATCCTGACTGGGGAGAGGGGACAGGCCGACCACTGTCATTGCCCAGTGACCTGATCTCAGCCCCTCGCCCACCGGACCCCGAGATCGCAGCTCTGTGATGAGTCATCCTTCCCATCGCCACCCCTGTGCAGTGTCACCGTCACACGGTTCATACTACAGAGGACCTGGGCCAGGGGACCGGCGCACACGCTTGGCCTGGATTATGTGTTTTTGATCAGGAGTGAGAGGAGAGAATGAGTAAGAAAGTGGGAGGAGGGGGACCACTGAGTATTGGAAGGTCAGCGAGAGGAGAGGAAAGATCTAGAAAGTCCAAGCACATGCTTTCTAAGCAGGTGCCAGCTCTGAGATCATCTGGGGGTGGTGGCCGGGCCCCGCCCGCATGCGCCCGCGGGGGATGTTCTGCAAGGGGCTGGCGCATCTCGCTGGAAGCCAGGCCTGGGAGCTGGCCCTTGGCTCGCTTTCTGTTCTGTGAGGGCTGAGCGGATTTGTTTCCATTTTTGGGACACTGTGGGGAAGCTGTCACTCCCCTCCCGGCCTTCATGAATATTTCCTTAATCCCAGTGACCGCTGGCTGCGTCCTTACGTGTTCTGAGCGCTGGGCTCTGTGTGTGCTTCCTGAATGGTAGGTGTGCACACAAGCACGTTAGAAGACAGTTATTGAGGCATAGAGAGGTGGGTAACTTGCCCCAGGCCACACAGCTACAAGTGGCCAGCCCGGCTTAGTATTTCAATCCAGCTGGTTGGTCACTAGGCTCAGGGTTTCTGTGTCACTACAGTGACGGCCTCTGGTTGGGCTCCTGTCCCCAGCGGGAGGGCCCCCGGTGCACTGGTTGTCCAGTCAGGTGACAGGGATGCCTCCTAACCAGCCTGGCTGTTGGCTCCCTTGGTGGCCCCTCTGGCTGATAGGGAAGGGGCCTCAGGGGTTGGTAAGCACAGCCAACAGGTTCAGCCTGTTTGACCTTCAGGATGCTCTTCAAGGGCAGCGGGAGGTGGTCCCTGAGCTGTTGGGTGACAGAGACGCTCTTTCTGGAAGGTGTGTGTGCGGTTGACTGTAATGCGAGTGTAAGGAAGCCCCGATCTCTTTCTGCCCTTGGCAAGCCGCTTTCGGACTCAGTTTCTCTGCCTGTAAAATGGGTTGAAGTGGCCCACAGAGGCCCTTTGTAATACAGCATTGCCTGGTGGTGTCTGGGCCCCTCCCATCTGAGCCGGGTGCCTACTTAGCGCTCAGAAGCAGCCTTCGGATGGGGGGGGGGCGTGCCTGGAGCTCTTCTGAGGCTCAGACCCCTGCTCCCCGCCGGCCAGCCTCGGTTCCCGTTGGGAGAGTGGGGGACGGCAGGGCCTGTGACCGTGTGTGGAAGTTCCCACCCCTGGGCTCTTCCCAGCGCCCTGCCCTCCCCCGCAAAGCAGCACTGACCTTCACCATGGGACCGGGCCTGGGAAGCTGGACCCGGCGGTGGGAGGTCACGCTGACTGGGGACTGAGTGTGCAGGGGGCCAGCTGCACAGGAAGCCGGGCCCGCGGCCTCTGGGAGCCGCCGGGCTTTGCAGGCCCAACTCCCACCCAGCATCTGCTGCTGCAGGGCCCTCGCTCGCCTGTGGCCAGAGCCCCTGACGCCCGCCTGCCAGCTCCAGAGGTCCAGGAAGGGGATGTGGCTGGGTCCCCAGGGTCGTGGCCCATCCGGCATGCAGACTCAGGCTGTAGTCCCTGCCTCTCCCGGCCCCGTGTCAGCCCCGGGATGCCACCCTGTAGGAGGACCTGTGACATGTGACGTGGCTGTGTCCCTGGGAGGAATTTGGCTGTGTCCACACACAGGTGGTGTGACAGGGACGGTGAATCAGGGTGAGCAGAGGGGTCTGGGCAGGGCCGGGTGAGGTGGGGTGTCCCTGAGTGGGTTTCTTAGGCCCAGCCCAGCCATTTCCTCCCGAGTCCACGCCCCAGTCTTCCTGCTCAGGAACCAGCACCTTCTCCACCCACTGAGTTGTCAGCCGGCCCGATGCAATTAAGAGTCATCCTGCTGCACACGGGGCTTCCAGCACAGTCCCTGAATCTGAGCTCTCTGTGTGCCCTTCCTCCCATCCCAGGCCTTCCCCGCTCCAGAACCATCCGCGTGCCCCAGGCTGCTTCCAGCAGTCTGACCCCCACAATGACCTGCAAGGCCCCCAGGCCTGCCCCCGGAGCACCCGCTTGTGCGGTGTGCATGGGATCGCCCCCTGTAGGTGTGCTGGGGTTGGACCCCCCGAGCCTGGGTAGCTGCAGTGATTTCCTGGAGGAGAATCCGTTCTAGTTACTTTGTACCTTCAGCCTTCTTTGTCCTTTTTAAAGATTTGTTTTTAACAAAAACAGAGAGATGCAGAGAGGAGGGCCCAGAGCAGTCTCCACAGTTGTATGTCAACATAGTTTCTTCCACACAGGTGGGCGGGGGGGGGCCTCCTGCATGGGAGGCACGCCCCCTTGAGCCAGGGGCCCAACCAGGAGGTGGGAACTGAACTGGGGGCCTCCCCCATGGGAACTGCACCCCAGTTCAGCATATGGGTCTACACAGGCCGGGGCTGGGATTCAATCCTTGGTTCTCGGGGCTGCAAAGCGAGTGCTTCACCCCCTGAGCCATCCCGGCTTCCCCTTGTACCTTAAACTTTCTGCCGGCATCTAACCCCCTGCTCACTGGCATCCAGCCCCCGGCCTGGCTGCCCCTGTCACCCTGCCTGTTCCTCCCTGGGGTGCCCTTCCCTGGATCACAAATATTTAGTAAGTCTCTACTTGGTGCTGGCACCTTAAGGGCTCAAGGAAGACGGAGGAGGGAAGCTGGTGCGGGACCTGGGTTCAGATTCTGATCCTGACACCTGTCTTCCTCTGGGAGCCAGCCTGTTGGTAGGGGGCAGTGGAGGTCTCAGCTTCGTGGGGAGAACGGAGCCCAGAGACTGTCCCTGGGTGGTCTCTTCTAGCACGGCCCTCCCTGCTCACGTTTTTCCTGGGGTTGTCATGCCAGGCAGGGTGGGGGGCCGGGCCAGAGGGTGGTGGGTCCCCCTACCAGGCTCTGAGGAAGCAGAGCTGTGTTGACACAAACTTGGGTTGACCCCACATCCTCCCTGCAGCCCAGCGGGAAGCGGCCTCATGGTGGTCCCGTGGGAGGGTCCCTGACCCAGCTGTGCACGTGGAGGTAAAGGGGGACCCCTTGGAGCCTCCGGGAAGACCTAGCCCAGTGCCCACTGACCGCCGCTTGGTCAGGCGATGCCCATGGGCCCATGTTCGGATTGCTGAGCCGCTAAGAAGTGTGTCTTCCTGGTCAGAAACACAGGCTATATTTTTCGTGGCTTTAAAAACCATGCCTACTCATGACAAAAATGTTTTTTAATTAGAAAACCGTAAAGACAACGGTAATAACAGCCTCCTACGCAAATGAGCACTGTTAACATTTTGGGGTTCCCTTCCGTCTGTTATCTATGAGGCGCGTGAGCGGTACACGATACCTTTGTTGTGTCTCCTCCTTGTCCCTGTTGCCCGCCTCATTCATTTACCTGTCGAGGCCTCTTCTGTGACAAGCCTGCAGCTCAGGACTGGGGACAGAGGACACGTTCTTGCCCCCTGACCCCAGGTTTCTGATTTGAGTATGAGGTTCTTGGAGCCTGGACCACTGGACTGCCTGCCCCTCCTCGGGGGTGGGGGCGGGGGGCACAGGAAGGCTACTGAGGAAGGGGGCAGGCTCTGGAGGGACCCAGCTCCGACCCCCTCTTGCTGTGTGGCCTGGGGCCTGGGGCTTAACCTCTCTGTGTGCGCTTCCTCGTCTGTCCCAGGAGGAGCGTGATGGGAAGGCTCACGCGGGCTGTTGGGAGGACCCGAGAGGACACGTGTCAAGCTCTGGGAAAGGTGCCTGCCCTGAGCCAGCACCTTCTCGTGTCTGCGTTTGTTGTAGTTGCCGTTCGGAGCGGATTCTTGGATCTGTGGACACTGATGACCGCAGATGGAATGCTTTGTCTAGAAGCCATCAGGCGGGGGCGGCAGCGGCTGCGGGAACGGTTACCGCAGTCACAGTTCTCAGAAGTCCTCTCACGGTCACCCGGCAGCTTTGCCCCCCAGCCCCTGGCTGAGGCCCAACCGGGTGGCCCCTCAAAGAGCACGGAGGGGAGTGAGCACTAGAACCTAGTTAGGGGGTGCTGCCCTGGCAACTCTGGAGGGGGCAGGGACAAGGGGGCCAAGGCCCCAGGACTGCGGCAGGCTGGTGTCCAAGCAGACAAGGGGCCAGCACCGGGTTGGGGTATCTGCCGGGCCGCATGCAGCAGCCGCGTCCCTTGGCTCTGACCGGCTGGCTTTCGAGGGGCAGGAGGGGGTTGGCAGGCGCTGGAGCCTGACCTCTGACCTCGGAACGGAAGCCAGCCTTCCCAGGGACGGGCTGCAGATAATAAGCTGGGATAAATCTGCAGAGGAAGAGGGAGGCGAGGCCGGGCTGCATCTCTGCACCCCTTTCCCTGCAGGTTTGGCCTGGAGTGCTCCCCGCATTTCCTCGGCTCCCAGCCCCTTCCTGGGGCCCTGCAGGGTCTGAGTCGAGTTTCCTTTCCTGTCCCCTTTCTCCTTCCCTCCCTCCCTGCGGCATGATGCTGCCGTATGGTCCTAATTAAGGCCTTCCGCTGGCTGCTCCGTCCTCATCCGAGAGGGGGGCTTGTGTGGGGCCTCCCCGACCCGGGGTGGGGGGTGGGGTTCCCCAGCACAGAGCCCGTGTCTTCTGGCTTTTGCAAACCAGACGTCTTGTGTGTGCATGGGGGGCTTGGTGCAGGAGGCGTCTCTGCCACTTGTTGGAAGTCCCTTGGCTTGTGCTGTTCACGTGCTGTGCCCCGTCCACCCCACCCGGGCAGCTCCGCTTGACCTGCTTTCTAGGCCAAGGTTCCGTGAACGGGGCCACGACGCAGGGGGGTAGCGAGGCCGGCTGGGGCTCCGAGCGCCTGGCCCGGCTCCAGCCTGTCCGCTGTGTGGTCAGCTCACACTTCACCCGCCTGGGCCACGTTCAACCCTGTCCTTCCGGCAGCTGGAGGGAGAGGGCAGAAGAGGAAAAGGGGCCCCAGGGGTGGAGGGCGGGTGGCAGGCAGGGGTGGAGGGGCTGGCAGGGCTCGTCGGCCTGCAGGGGACCCTGCAGGGGCTTTGGGCAGCCCCGGGACCTCCCCCCCCTCCCCATCCATTCCATCCACGGTTGTCTGAGCTTTATCTGGATTCACGTCCGTCCCCGGTGGGCTTGAGGGCTGGTATTGGCTCTGGAGACATGGGCCACCCTTCTCCCATGGGGACGGAGGCTGGTGGCCCCGGACCTATGTGCTTGGTAACTCATGAGGGTGGTTGGTTCCTGGGGACTCGTGTGGCTGCTGTCTCCGGAGGGGAGGGAGGAAACGCAGGACTGTGGACTTCCAGGGCCAGGTGGAGCTCCTGCTGATGGGGACACCAGGGCTCATGGTAACTGGGGTGTCCTGGGGACCGTGAATGGTCTCAGGGCTCTCAAACTGTAGTAAGTGCCTCTTGAATTCTCCAAACAGCGCTGTGACATTGATTCTGTTATGGTTCCCAGTTCACGGGAGAGGATTTCAGGCTTTGAGAGGTTAAGTCACCTGCCCACGGCCGCACAGCTGGTGGGGGGGTGGCCCAGGGAGGGTTTGAATCCAGGAAGCGTGACTCCAGAATGCCTGTTCCTGGACCTCCTTGCACCTCTGATGGAGCTGCCTGGTCTGTGAGGCCCAGAGAGGAGCGGTCACTTGGCCAGGGTCACACAGCTGGGTAGGGGCCATGCCGCCGTCATGTGCCCTGGGCCCCGGTTCTGGGGCATTTCTGGGTGCGGGGGTGGCACAGCCACTGAGCTGCACCTGGCAGGTGTGCAGGCAGGTGGAGGAGCCGCCTGCCCCGCCCTTGTCCCAGGGGCATGGCTGCAGGTGCCATCTGTCACTGGCCACCACACTCCAACGTCCCGTGTGCCATTCCAGAAAGACAGGAACGCATGATGGGGCACTGGGGGGGGACAGATGGGACACCCTTTGGGCTAATGAGCAGCCTTCCCACAGATGGGAACCTCCTTTGCATCTCCCGGCTTCTCACGCCTCACGTGGCCGTGGAAAAGCGCGTCGTCCCAGCCGAGTGTGGCCACGCAGCCCGACTGCCGTGCGTCTGGTCCTCGCTCGCTCCTGCTCCGGCAAGGTGGGCATGGGGGTCCCCGGCCTCCCCACCCGACAGAAACCAGCAGGCAGGAAGGAGTTAAAGGCAGATCTGGTCAGGACTCCTTCCCCGCTTTCCCAGGGAAAGGGCAGGACCGGGAGGCCTCCTCTTCCCCAGGAAGGGGTGGGTGGGGGTCTCGGAGCCGCCCCCCGCCCTTCTGCAGGCCAGCTGTTCAGAGCAGCCCCAGAGGCCGAGGGAGGGTTTGCAGTGAGCTGAGAGGAGGGAGGGAATGTGGGATTCATTACTGGGATCTGGCAGCACGAGAACCTCACTTTCTCCTGGAGGTGGGGTGGGGGCGGGGTCCTCCTGAGGCCCTGGCTGCAGCCATGGGGTGGGGTGTCTGCAGGGCCCACCCCCACAGCTGGGCTTGGGGGGCCCCTGCTTCCTTTGCCTGTGCTCTCCCGGAGGATCACGTGGGGGCTCCCCCGCCCCCTCCCCGCCCTGCTGGAGAGCGTGGCCTGGCCTCTGGCCCCTGCCACCTACGGCCTCCTGTTTGGCAGCCCTGGACTCTCTCAGATGGAGGCAGGGTGGGCGTGGGCAACAGCCGCTTCCCGGCAGCCTCCCACCCCGTCCGCCTGACCCTGCGGGGTGGGCTGACTGTTCTGCTTTTGGGGGTGCACCAGAGAGAAGGCCGGGGTGCCCCTGCTTGGGACTGAGCATAGAGACTGTCCCCAAGTGGTTCTGAGGTGGGGCTGGGGGGCACTGGGCTCTGGAAGCTTCGTCCAGGGCTCGCCATCTGCTTTCTGGGGGTGCAGGAAGCACCGTGCCCTGATCTGATTCCTGGACGCCCCTGGCCCCGCGCTCAGTTTACAAAAGAGGAAGAGAGAGGCTCAGAGAGGCAGAGACACCTCCCCAAGGCGACACAGCCCTCCCACCCCTCCCGTGTGGCACCTATGGTGATACTGGGATTTGGGGCACTGGGGCCTCTTAGGGGTTTGGTTGCTCAGCGCCAGCCCGGCTGTCATGAGCAGTGAGATGCCGAGGGGAGAAGAGAGGCCTGTGGCCCAGTTCCCAGGAGCAGAACACTGACCCCTCCCCTGGGTCCGGAGATGTCTCATCCCCGCAGAGTTCTGCCTGGTTTGGGGCTTGACCCAAATGGTACCATCCAGTATATTGCTTTTTTTTTTTGTGGCTTTTTCCCCTGAATATATTACATTTGTAGGGTTTATTATTGTTATTTTTTTTAATGTGCTTTTAAAAGACATTTCCCAGAGGATTCTTTAGACCAGGGATGGCTAACCTTGTGGCTCACACTAACGACAGCTGATGAGCTAAAAAAAAAAAAAATTGCAAAAAAATCTCCATGTTTTAAGAAAGTTTATAAATTTGTGTTGGGCCACGGGTCAAACAAGTCTGCCTTACCCACCAGATGCATGCATGTCGCCGGTCACTTCCTGTGGGCGGGGTCTGCCTGTCTCCCGCCGGAGGGGACATCCGGGAAGCTGGCCCATGCGCCCGCCCCCACCGGCTTCCCGGCCACGCGCCCGCCAGCGTCTGGAGGCTGCCCAGCTGCGACTCCCAGCCTGAGCCGGGGGCTGGGCGCAGTGCCGGTCCCCTCTCCTTTCCATCCTGGGATTCCGGCGAGGGGAGAGCTCCTTGCCCCTTTTGACAGATGAGGAAACCGCTTCCCAGAGACGAAGAAACTTGCTCAGAGTCACTCAACGTGTGAGGGCAGCTGCATTTGAACCCCTGTCCTGCGGACGCCAATGCCTGTGTTTCGTGGATGAAATGGGAGCGTTGAGTGGTGTGGCTGAGATACCCCCCCCCCACACCCCAAAGCCCTGGGTGGCTCGCGTGAATGGAGTCACCGGCCCCTGGGCAGGGGGGCTGTGGCCGTAGGCGGTGCCCAGGTTTGTGGAGTGAGCCCAGAAGCGAAGGTGGCTCCGTGTCCCCTCTGAATAAACAGATGGCAGTGATGTTTCACAATCTCCAGCTTCCGGTCTGGGAGGAAAGCTTAAAAAAAAAAAAGAAACCACCACATTGCAGAATTTAATACATTTAGTATATTGACATATATTTATAAATATCCAAAAGAGGGACCGGACCATAAGGGTCGCGATTGCCCAATTTAGTTGACTGCAGGAGTCTTTTGGGATGGGGACATCCTACAGGGCAACGTGGTCCTGCTTTCACAGACTGAGAAACCGGAGTCTAAATTGCTGGCCGTGGGTGGGGAAGGTGCAGAAATGCCAGAAAGAGAGGTTTGTTTTCGGGGTTTTTTTGGTAGGTATCAGGGAGGAAAAACCTCTTCCTGTACCCTCTTAGGTTCAGGAGTGGGGGGGTCTGCAAATTAATCTGACAAGAGCCACATTAGCCAAGTGTAAAGAGATAATAATCACACATATGTGGGGATTCATGGGAAATTGTACCTCAAAGGGACAGGTAGAATTTGGGGCTTAGAGGCCCTCTGAGAGAGGAGGGAAGGGGAAGCACTTTCTGGAAGGATGAACAGGCCCTTAGGAGAACAGATGGGAGGCGGGATCTCTTGTGACCTGTGCAGACTTATCTGTTGGTATAAGAGCCAGTCTTCCCTGGCTGCCCCCAGGAGGGGATTGGTGAAGACAGTTCTGGGAGGCCCGGCTGTTAGGCAGATACGAGATTTCAGGAACTCAAATGCCATCTGCTCCAAGTAACTTCTGTGTCCCAGTGCCGTGCTCTGGGCCCTGCCTTAGCCCTCCTGCTGTTGCCTTCCAAGTCCTAGCCAGGCCCTGTGGAGACCCTTAACAAAACGCCCACTGAATTGGGCCACCCCTACCCCCGGCCTGGGCCCCTCACGGCTGTTGAGGCAGCAAGAACTGTGTGACCTGCTGCAGGTACATGCAGCTCTGTGCAGGCCGGGGATTGATTATGGGCGGGGTTCCTTTGGGTCCTAAGGGAGGATGAAGGTTCAGGAGGACAGAAGGAAGCCTCTTCGGATGGTTCACCTGAAGCTCCCACTCACCCCATGTGTGTGTCTCTTGGGGACATTCAGCTCTAAAATGGGATCAAGATCTTGCCAAACCTCAGGGGGGTGGGTGTCTGTGTGTCTGTCTGTCATCCTACTGGTAGTGTTCGACCCTGACTACACATTAGATTCCCCTGAGAAGGTTTTTTAAAATACCAACCCCGAGTCTAGTTAAATCAGAATTGCTGGGGTGGGGCCCAGGCATCTGTACTTCTTGGCAGTTGCCCTTAAGGTGGTGATAATATGCTCCCGCCCCCGGGACTGACAATCTGTGCTGCTCCCCGCCCCCCCACATGCACACACCGCGCCCCCACCCCCCACCCCGGTATCAGAACTCCGGTCTGCCTCTAAATACCAAACCATTTATTGTTTGACTCAAAATCCCAGCATTTTGGCTTCTGAGCTGCTGCTGTTCGGGTCCTCGCAGCGTCCGCAGCACGTAATGCCAACCTGCAGCGCCCCCACCTGGTGGTCCTCCCTCCTGACACCCAGAGCCATTCACAGGGGAGACACCCCCGTGCAAAACACATGGTTTAGGTTTGCCCTTGAAACCAACGCAGCGTCTGATTGTGTTGTTGCCTGGTGTTCAGGATTCTGGTTTTGTGTCAATCAAGTTTGCAGCTGCTGTGAACTACAAAGTAGCAGCTATGCTGAAAAATAGAGCCCGCTGGCTACAATGTCCTAAAGTGAAGACCAATGGTAGAATGTGTGTTCTAAATTTAAGACCAATGCCACATTGTTCTAAAGTTCAGACTAACTACAATGTTCTAAAGTTAAGATATTATCAAATAATTTCCCAGATACATTGCTGAAGTAATGGTAGCTTTTCAAGAAGAAAAAACAATGTGTACTAAATAAAGGTGCCTGGGAGGGGACCTGCCTGCCTGCCTATGGGGGTGGGAGGAGTACTTCTCAGAAGGGAGGAAATTGGGCCGTCTTCGAGGTCCACAAACAGTTGTTGAGGCTGCTACCTAGGAGACTAGCTGAGTAAATCCACCGGGCCCAGGGCTCCAGGTCAGGGTGAGAGTCAGGAAACAGGGAAGGGGGCTGCTGGTCACATCTGGTGGAAGATATCTGGAGGGCTTCCTGGAGGTGGTGACATTTAACAGAGGGGATCTTAGGAGGGGATTGGGAGAATTCAGGGCCTGAACAAAGGATAAAGGTCCTCAGAAAACAGCACACGGTTGACTGGCTGAACCTCAAAGCAGGTCAGGACTAGAGTCGTCAGCCCGGGGTTGATGGCTGAAGCAGGCGATGGCGGTGAGGCCTTTGTCTCCTCTCCCCCAGGAGACTGGAACAGGCGGGAGGGGAGCCCTGTGTGCTGTCTTACCCCGGCCGTGGGGGGTGAGGGGAGGAGAGCTCCAGAGGAGGGGTTCCTGCATGCCCTGGCTGCCCCGAGGCCGATGGGTGGGGCTGGATGTTGGTGATGAAGACTTAAGAAGTGAGTGGGTGGTGGGGAAGATAGAAGCCCCAGTGTAGGGCAGACCCATTGTTAAGAGGTTGGGTTGTTCACAGCTGGAGGGCAGCTGTTGGAAGAGGTGGTGAGGAGCAAGAATGGGGGTGGGGGGCTTGTGTTTGAGATGAGGGGCAGCCCTCCTCCTAAGCCAAGTTGGAAAGGAACCAGAAGAAAGAAACCAAACGTGGCAAAACGACCAGGCAAGATGAGCCCTGGTCTGCTGAGAGAAGACTGGCAGGGCCCTTCTCTCCACCGTTCATGCCAGGGGCCTCCAGCCTGCCCACCCCAGGGACACAGGCTCAGGTGGCAGCAGCGCCTTCCTGAGCCTGCGGGCACCCCTGCCAGGGGGCGTGTGTCTGCACAGGCGGGCAGCCCCGCGACAGGCCCGCAGACAGAGGGAAGGAGACTTTCCTCAGTGTTTGGCAGGAAGCATCCTGTGAGAGGTTTGCCAGGCTGGGCTGGAATTGCTGGCAGCAGGCTGAGCTGTGTGCTCACGCCCAGGCTGTGGGCTTGGCAGGAGAGAAGCGAGGGCCCTGGGAAGGGGGGGTGCAGGTGTGTGGGTGTGCATGCACACGAGTGTGCATGTGCATGTGCATGAGGGAGGGAGGGGGGCGGGGCTCTGTGACCACTTCCCCTGTCTTCTGACGCCGCCTAGTGCTAGGGCAAAGGGGGACCGGGCATCACGCACGCGCCCCAACACAGCCCCGGCTGACTCCCACACAGTGGACGGGGACACCTCAGAGACTCTGCTCTTTGCCCAGTTGAAGAGGGAAACCCTGACATCCCCCTGCGGCTTCCAGAGTAGGATGCTGCTGCCGGGCCAGGGGTGGCTGGGGGCTGCCGGGGGCTGCTCATACAGGGGTGGTGGCCTGCAGCATCCTGTCACGGCCTGGGAACCTGTGCCCAGCCAGGGGGCTCCCCCAGCCTTGTGGGTGTGGGCAGAGCTGGGGCATCAGCCTTGGACAGTCCCCCTTGGGCCCTGTCAGTGAGGCTGGGAGGGGTCCGCTCATGCAGGGCCCCCCCCCAGGACTCACGATTTGTCTTAAAGCTGTTATGGCTTTAAGGTATAAACAATGAAAGAAACTGGCTCGGGAAAAGGACACATTAAATTCCTTTATATATATATATATATATATATATATATATATATATATATATATGTATACCGTATTTTTTTTTTTTAAGATTTTATTGATTTTTGACAGAGAGACAGAGAAGGGGGAGGGCCCAGAGCCGTCTCCATAGTTGACAGCATCAGTTTTCCATATGGTTTCACTCCACAGGTGGGCACAGGGCTGCGCAGGGCAGGAACTGGGCCGGGAGTCTCCCACATAGGCCCCGGCAAGAACCGAACTGGGGGCTACACCCTAGTTCAGCATATGGGTCCACACGGGCCCGGGCTGGGATTCGATCCTCAGTCCCCGGGGCTTCCAAGCGGGCGCTTACCCCGCTGAGCCCTCCCGGCTTCCCCTGCATATATTTTTTATGGTGGTAAAATACACAGAACGCAGAACGTGCCGTGAATGGCATTCAGTGCCTTCGGTGTCTAGTTCCAGAACGTTTCTGTCACCCGGAAGGAAACCCCGTGTGCATCGGCAGGTACCGTCCATTCCTCCCTTAGCGACTACCCACCGCCTTGCCTCTCCCGGTGCTTTTTCGTCGGTGTTGGTCTGGCGGCTTTGGAGCAGGCGCACAGAAGCGCAGGGTCAGGTCGTCGGGAGCGGGGCCTGGGCTCGAGGAGGGCCCGAGTGGTTCCAGCCTGGAAGTCAGCGCCCCGCATCCCTGTCCCTCCTCCTTTCTGCGGCCTCTGCCGGTGCTGCTCCCCATTTCCTCCTCTCTCCTTGCGAATGGCACCCCCTGGCTTCCCAGCCCCCCAGGCCTGCACGGCCCCCCGCTCGTGGGTAGGGCAGGAGCCGGCCTCTGAAATGGTCCGGTCGCTGTTGAGCATGAGCCTACTAGCAGGCCCTTCAGAGATGCCCTGCTCTGACGGTGATCTGACTACCCACATGTCAGATGCGCCACCGGGCCTCCCGTCCCGAGATGGGGACAGGGCTCCGGAGGAGCAGCCCCTCCCTGGACACTCAGTGTCTTTGGCCGGGTGCCCAGAGATGGATCATAGCAGCTCTGCGTGGGGGGGGACAACAGCCCCTAAAGCCTTTGTGAGAAACCTGCAGGTCCCAGGGGCTGCCCGTGGGACACAGCGGGTGGGGGTGGGGGCCGCTGCTGGGGAAGCGACTGGACAGTCAGCCTGTGTGGTCAGCGGGTTGGGTGCCCTGCGGCCTCACCCGCTAGCCACATGGGGGGGCCTGGGAATGGGAACATCTTGGGAGAGGCTGGGGCCTGTGGGAGCTGGGCCAGAGCGGGACCCCTGGGTGTCCCTTGGAGAAACCAGCCTTCACTCGGGGCTCCTTTGCACTGGAACGGATGGCTCCCTGCCCCCGCCGGCCCCCCAGTGGGTGCCCCCACCCCGGAACGCTCCTAATGTGGGAGGCAGCTCGGGGCTGTGTTGGCCACACCCCTGCCTGGGAATGACTCACGGGGTCAAAGGCCCTGGCATCCCGGCCCAACCCCAGCTGGGTCGCTCCCAAGCTCCCTCCTCTGGGACCACCTAGCCCATCCCCCCAGGGGTCCCAGCCCCACTCGGAGGAGAGGCAGGGCCGTGACTCACTACCCAGGCCCTTAGGGGCCGGGGAGCAGGCGCTGGCCTGGAATCCGCCTTCTGAGGCTCCAGGAAGAAGAAAGCGTTGGGGGTGAGCTCTGCCCCCCAGTCCCTGTCCCGTTCCTCTCCTGCAGTTTCACCCTTCGGGGGTCATCTCCGCCAGGGCACACCTAGGCACCCCTCCCTGGCTGCCCGGAGCCACTCGGGGCTGTGGGGGAGACGTGCAGCCCAGGGGGAGGCCCTCCGGATAGCTTAGGTGTGTCTGCGGGGACGCACCTGGCGTGGGGCGCAGGGGCGGGGCCCCGGGCACTGCCTTGGCACCGCCCCCAGGCGCGCGGGGGGAGGGGCTGGGGCGGGGACTGCAGGGGGCAGCCTGGAGAGACGTCCCCCTGAGCCTCCCCGAGCGCGTCCCCGGGGACCCTGTCACTTCCTTTGGGGGTGACAGGCTGGCTCCTGCACCTCGGAGCGCGCTCGGCGCGCCCCCCGCTGGTTGCCGGGGCTGCAGCCGGCGGCGCCCCCCGCACCCCGCCCGGCGGAGCGCGCCCCCCAGGAGCGCCCCTGCGAGGCCGCCGCAGGCCCCCCTACCTCTGCGGGCGCTCTGGGAGGCTCCTTGTTCCGCGGCCACAAAGCCCCTTTGATCCTCGGCTCGGCTCCGAGCCATGTGACCCGGTGGGCGGGCCGCGCGCTCCAGCGGCCGGCGCAGCCCGACTCCGCTGCTGGGGTGAGTCCTCCGCTCCCTTTGTTCCTCCAGCCTCGCACGGGGGCCCTCAGGTGTGGCGGCCGGTGGGCAGCCCCCGGGTGGCCGCGCGGCGGGGCCCGGCCCCCACGCGGGGCCCAGGCTCGCAGCCTCTGAGCCATTTCAGAGCCAAGGGCTTTGTGAGGCCCCGGCCGTCGTGGTGCACGTCTGGCCGGCTAATGGCGTGGTGGTTACACGCTCCTCCGCCGGGAGGTGCGTGGAGGAGCGGGTCTCCCTCCCCAGGGGCGCCTCCTGCACTCGCTCCGTGGCGTGGGTCTCCCTCCCCAGGGGCGCCTCCTGCACTCGCTCCGTGGCGTGGGTCTCCCTCCCCCAGGGGCGCCTCCTGCACTCGCTCCGTGGCGTGGGTCTCCCTCCCCCAGGGGCGCCTCCTGCACTCGCTCCGTGGCGTGGGTCTCCCTCCCCCAGGGGCGCCTCCTGCACTCGCTCCGTGGCGTGGGTCTCCCTCCCCAGGGGCGCCTCCTGCACTCGCTCCGTGGCGTGGGTCTCCCTCCCCCAGGGGCGCCTCCTGCACTCGCTCCGTGGCGTGGGTCTCCCTCCCCAGGGGCGCCTCCTGCACTCGCTCCGTGGCGTGGGTCTCCCTCCCCCAGGGGCGCCTCCTGCACTCGCTCCGTGGAGTGGGTCTCCCTCCCCAGGGGCGCTTCCCTGCCTCCCAGGGGGGCGCCTCCTGCACACTCTGCAGAGATCAGCTGCCGCTGGGGCGGGCGGTTCCGAGGACCCGCTGCCGATCAGTCTGGAACAAGAAGCCAGCAACGCCGGAACCACAGGCCGGGGGCGGCGGGCTGGTTCTGCCTGGGCTTGTCTGGGTTCCTGCGAGGTGTGGGGTGTGCGGTGGGGGCTCCAGTGCATGTGCCTCGCTAGAGGACCCGCTGGGAACAGGGGGCAGGGAGCTGCTTCGTGGGGACCTGTTTTTAGAGGGGCGTGCCGGCCGATCTGAGATGCTGGAAGAGAGCCCCCAGACTCAAGCCGCACAGCCGGCCCGCCCCCCGCCCCCGTGCTCCAGCGTGGAGGTGCTCAGAGGCACTGCCATCTGCTCTGTAACTTTGTCCCCTGTGTCCCATGGGGATTGACTCGGATCCCAGGCTCCTGGCTTGACTCCTCCGGGTCGGGAAATCGGGAAATCTGCCGGCATTTTTGTGGGAGGTTTGGAGGAGCATCTTTGCTCACCCAAGAGAAGTTTGAAATTCCTTTCCCAGAGAAGAACGTGCCTCCTGGCAGCGGGGTTCTGGCCGGGGTGGGGGTGGGGGACCGTACCCTGGTTGGAATTCGGTTTGGGTCCCGCGTGGAAAGATCTCCTGGTGCGGGGGGGGGGGGGATAGAAAATGCCCTTGTTCGCCGAAGCCCTTACATCGCCCGCGGTTCCCCCACTTCATTCATTGTTGCTTTGCTTTGAAAACTCAACGGGCCTCCGGGGGTGTTGACCTAAATGTCATTTGTCCTTGGCCAGCTCCCCTGGAAACCCAGGGGAGCCCCTTTCCAGGAACTGGGAAGAAGAATGAGTTTAAGCATGGGGGGGGGCCTTATTGTGCGGCCTCCTTGCTGCCCTCCTCTTGGGCTGAGATGGGGCTGAGGAAGGAGGCGGCCTTCTTCCTCGCTGACCGCTTTCAAGCCCGTCTTCAGGGTCCCGGGTGTCCCCACTGCCTCCTGGTCTGTCGTTCCATGTTGCGGCACCTGCCCCCCTGTTGCCCCTCCTGGCTTGTGTCTGTGTTCCTGCAGGACTGGGCTCCTTGTGTGGGGCCGGCCCTGGGACAGGGAGGACCAGGTCAGCTGGCCTGCGGGGAGGGCCGGGGCATTCGCAGATGGGGGTGACAGCGTTGTACCCTGTACTGTCCTGAGCCCCACTGACCCGAACCAGACGGCCCTGGGGACCCGTATGGTTGTTGCCTGAGTACCAGGCCCCCGGCCCCCAGAGCCCCGCAGCCATCAGGCAACCAGAGTCTCTGGGCCAACTTGCCTCCCGCCCCACCCCCTCCTCGCTCCCCAGGGCCACCCCTCCCCACTTCCTGTGGTGTCACCCGCAGGCCCCAGCTCCTGTCAGATGGGATGGTGGCTCAGGGACCGAAGGGCAAGACCCTGTCCTTGGGAGGCCCCCACCAGCCTGGAGTTGGGCCCAGCTTCCTGCCCATGTCTCAGGGCTTTCCTAGGAAGCTGGTGACTTTGAGCTTCCGGTCACCATGACGAGTGCCCCCGCCACACGTTAAAGTCCTGGGTCGGCTTTTCCTCGGCCCCCGAGGATTCTGGGCCCCCTCCCTGTCTCATTGGCCGAGTGTGGGAAGAATGGCTGTATTTTAGTGTATGAGGGGGAGGACACAGGGTCGCTGCCCCTGCCCCCACCCCCCTCGTTCCTGGCTGGGGTCGTCTGCTGCCAGCTTCCCACACCCTGCCCCTCCCACCCGCTCTTCTCTGCACATCCCCCAGCCTTGGCTTAGGCCACCGCGGGTGCCAACTGGGTTTCGGAAAGGTGTGGGGTTGGGTGTGACTGAGGCCGAGGATCCTGGGGGAGCAGGTAGCTCCCCAGGGCACGGGTTTTGGGGAAGGTGCTCCCAGCAAAAATCCTAGCCCTTGGCTGGGTGGGGCTCTGGTCCCAGACTCCTGCCTCCCAGCTCTGGTTTGTTTACCCAGCGCCATCCCAGTTCCCGGGACAGGGAGGGGCCTGATCCCTGGAGCTCAGTGGATCTTTGGCAGGTGTTCCCTGGAGCACTGCTGAGGCGGCCAGACATGCAGTCCGTCCTGGGGGCCCAGGACAGGTGCAGGGCTAGTGACAAGCTGGGCGGGGGTCTTGCCCCACCTGGGGGCCCTCCAGCCTGTCCCCCTCCCCAGGGGCCCATTGGGAGCCTTGTTCTGGAGTTGGCCCATTGGGGAGGGTTCATCTCTTCGCTTCTGTCACCACCCTTGTGCCAGGCTCCGAGGGGCAGGCATAGAGAGGCCTTAACTCCAGGCCCAGGGAGCTGTGAGCTCCCATGGGGCCCTGAGCTCACTGCCCCCAGCCCCCAGCGCAGAGCTCATGAGCCCCCCCAGGGGGGTTCCCGGGGGAGGGAGTGGGGGGTTGTTCAGCACCGAGGCCCTGAAAGATGAAGGTGCCCATCTGCCCACTCCTTTCTTCCCCACTGTTCCAGCTGCAAGGCAATTTTCAGTGCTTTAATTGGGGTTCAGCAGCTGGATCACGGCAGAGGCACCCCCAGATTTCTTGTCACTCCTGAAGCTGGGGGTGGGGGGCCCCTCTGCAAGATGTGAGCTGAGCACCCAGGGCTGTCCGTCGAACCCCAGCTCCAGGTTGGGGTGGAGTCGCCCACCTGACTGACCGACCCACCTGTGTCCTTCGGGAACGGGGCTCAGCCTATGGGGTGCCCCTGCTCACTCCATCACACCTGCCTGGTACGGAGCACCCCTTCTGGGGTCTGTGACCCCCGAGTGCCTGCCAACCCGTCCTGCCTGCAGGTGCCAGGTACAGTGCCCGGTGACTCCTCCCAGCGGTCATTGGAAGAACGTCCTTGCTGTTGTCCCCAGTGGCATGTGCACACACCCCTCCTGCCTCCCAGATCCTATCTGTTCTCTGCCAGGCCTGCTTCCGGGCTGGTGAGACGGGGATGGCAGATAAGGGGTCCCCTGCCGGTGTTGGGGGCCACCCTCCCCCAGGCGGGGACATTTGTGTCTGTTGGTCTATCTGTCACTAGACTGGGCTTGAGAAGGGATTGCGTGTGACCGATCTCTGTCCTGGGTGTCACTGGGGCTCACTCGGTTAATGTTTGAGCGAATGTGTGGTCAGCCCAGGGCGGCCGAAGCGTTTTGTCTCCCCACCCCCCCGAACGCCATGTGGCTTCGGTCAGACTGGCTCTCGGAGCCCCACGTAAGGAGCAGGGGCAGGAGCGGCATTTCTTCAGGGACTTGACTCCATTCGCCCTGTGCCTGGGGGTGACTGGACCAGATGACCCCGGCCCTGGTGCTGGGAGAGCCAGGTCGGGATCTGCGTCTTTGTTCCTTGTCTGAGGCAAAGCGGCCCTTTGCGGGTGACAGTTGTGGGCCCCGAAGACTAATGACAGGTTGGACAGCGGCCTCATTGAGTCCGAGGAGAAGGGAGAGTCGCTGTGGATTGTGGGTAGGATCCAAGGGCAGGCAGGGCAACTCGGGGGTGGGGTAGAGGAGACACCCCTCCACCCAGAGGAGCAGGCGGCGGCCACCTCTGCCTTGTGGCCCCGGTCACCTGCCCCTGGCCCGGAGCAGTTCACCGATGACACGCACGCTCCGCTCATGTGCTGCTGTCACCATCGCTCAGTGGCTTTGCTGGCAGCCTGCCAGGGCCGGAACCCCAGGACCGGCACCGTACTGGCCCGGTTTGCCTGGGCTGGGTCCTCGGGGCCCCTCAGGCTTCATCTTGGGGAACTTCATTTCAGCGACTTTGGTCACCAGCTGGTAGGTTGGGGCTGCCCCCTCCCCTTCTCCCCTGACAGGGGTGGAAACTGAGGCAGATCCGTGAACTGGCGGGTCAGACGGTTTCAGGGTAAAGTGAGGACACGTGACCTGCTCGGTCAGAGCCAGTTTTCTGTGTGAAACACGGACCGTAACAGTTTCCACCTCAGGGGGTTGTCATGGGGACGGCGGAGCTAGAACAGGAAATGTTTAGCACAGGTAGAAAGGCGAGGCATGTGTCACCCAGGGGGTCACGCCCCAACCCCTTGGCAGCCCTTCCAGAAGCTTCCAATCTGGGGAGGTGATAAGTGCCCACGGGCATCCCGGGAACGTGGCTGGTGTGCAGCTGGGACTCCGCAGAGGCTTCTGGGCTGTCACCCAAGATAGGTGGGTGTTGGGGTGCACACGGACATGGGCTAGAACAGAGGGTTAGGTCAAGGGGGGCCCGGGAGTACTGTGGGCGGCTGCTGCTCGGGCCCCTCACATCTGTGAGCGCCGCCTCCACACGGCCCCCTCAGCAGATGCCTGCTGCTTCCGGCTCGCCTGGCACGGAGCAGTTTCAACACGAAATTCCTCAGCTGTCCTTTCCCATCTGTCTTGGCTGCGAACCCAGCCTCCTCCGGGGCTCCCTGTGGAGCTGGACGCCCCAGTCCTGTCTCCCTGGGTCTCCGGGGACCCTGCCCGTGGGCCTGAAGCCGCCCCGCCTCAGTGGGTCCCTCGTGCGTTCACGCAGCAGTGCTTTCTGAGTGACCCTCAGCGCTTGAGGCCCTGGCCTGTCGTCTGTGGGAGGTTCATGCCACCGTCTCCTTCAGCCTCTCCCCCCCACTCCCCTGTGAGTGCCTCAGTTTCTCCATCGGGCTAAGCAGCAGAAACTTCTGTCTGCTGCCCGTTGGGATGTCGAGATTGATGAAGCGGGGACAGGAGCCTGGTCCGCTGAGGGTCTGGGTGTTTGAGGGTGGCACAGGGGTGAGGGAAGGCCCCTCCCCAGCTCACCGTGGCTCTCTACAAGGACATTTGGGGAGTAAAGAGTAATGAACACCCACAGGCACATTGAGCCCCGAAGTATAAGTGATAAGTAGCGGTGACAAGCCCAAGCCCCGCCCCCCTCTGGCCAGCGCCCGCCTGTCAAAGTGGGTCTTCAGGAACTCTGCCTTGTCTTCCTGGGGCTCATCCTGCCCGGGTACCCTTAGGGTTTGGGATGGGGGAAGGGCGGACTTGGGCCTCCCACAGATTTGGGGTGAGGCACCCAGGAAATCTGCCGGCTGGCCCCCAGTGGCCTGTGCCAGAGACTGTGACCAGCCCCGGCCCCTGGCAGTCTGCCAGGCCCGGGTCCTGCTGCGACCCTGGCCGGCCCGATGGTCCAGGTGCAAGGCCGGCCCGATGGTCCAGGTGCAAGGCCGGCCCGATGGTCCAGGTGCAAGGC
>PVKE010013254.1:0-36861 GCA_004027555.1 Craseonycteris thonglongyai | reverse complement strand
CTGTCAACTATGGAGACTGCTCTGGGCCCTCCCCCTTCTCTCTGTCTCTCTCTGTCTCTTTCTCTGTCAAAAACAATAAAAATAAATCTTAAAAAAAAAAAGAAATAACTTGTGTTATAAAGTAATATATTATGGAAAAATTTCCCATTTTATTGGTGTATAATTGACTTATGTTAGTTTAAAGCATACAGCATAATAATTTGATATATGTATATACTATAAAATAATTACCACCGTAAGTTTAGTTAACATCCATCACCTCAGGTAGTTACAACTTATTTTTCCTCATGATGACAACTTTATAATATATACTCTATTAACAACTTTCAGATATAAAATACAATATTGTTAACTATAGTCACCATACTATATATTATATCCCAAAACTTACTTATCTTATAACTGGAAGATTGAACCTTTTGACCACCTTTATCCATTTCCCCCACCCCCTACCCTCCATCTCTGGCAACCACCAATCTGTTCTCTGTTTCTATGAGTTCAGTGTTTTTAGATTTTATGTATAAGTGAGATCATACAGTATTTGTCTTCCTGTGTGATTTTAGAGTGCTCTCAAGGTTCATCCATGTTGTCGCAAATGGCAGGATTTCCTTTTTTTATGGCTTAATAATATTCATACACACACACATTTTCTTCATCTCTTCATTCACTGATGGACACTTAGGTTGTTTCCGTGTCTTGGCTCTTATAAATAAGGCTGCAGTGAACGTGTGAATGAAGATATAGTGATTTTATTTCCATAGGATATATACCCAGAAGTGGAATTGCTGGATCATAAGCTAGTTCTATTTTTAATTTTTTAAGGAAACTCCATGCTTTTTTTCATAGTGGCTGCACCACTTTACATTCCCACCAGCAATGCACACAGGTTCCCATTTTTCCACATCCTTGCTGATTCATTATCTCTTGTCTTTTTGGTGACATCCACTCTTATAGGTATGAGGTGATCTCTCATTGTGGTTTTAATTTGTGTTTCTCTGATTACTAGTGATGTTGAGCACCTTTTCATGTACCTGTTGGCCATTTATATGTCTTATTTGGAAAAATGTCTATTCATTTCCTCTGCCCATTTTTAAATGAGATTTTTTTTGCCATTGAGTTATGTTTTTTATATATTTTGGATATTACCCCCTTAAGAGATACATGATTTGTAAATATTTTCTCCCATTTCATTGGTTGCCTTTTCACTTAGTTGATAGTTTCCTTTGCTGTTCAGAAGCTTTTTAGTTTGATGTACTGTCATTTATTTATTTCTACTTTAACACATTTTTATTTTGGTGTCAGCTGTTAAAATTATTACCAAGACCAATGTCAAAGATTTTGTTCCCTGTGTTTTCTTCTAGTTTTGTGATTTCAGGTATTGCAGCCAAATCTTTCGTCTACTTTTGAGTTGATTTTTATGTACGGTATAAGAACTCCAGTTTCATTTGTTAGCAAGTAGCTATTCGGTTTTCCCAGCGCCATTTATTGGAGAGAAAGTCCTTTTCCCATTGTATATTCTTGGCTCCTTGGTTATAAACTAATTGACTATGCATGGGTTTATTTCTAGACTCTGTAGTCTGTTCCATTGAGGTATGTGTCTGTTTTTATGCCAATACCATACTGTTTTGATTACTACAGTTTTATAATATAGTAGCATTCTGTTAAAGCAGTTAATTTTCATCATGCTCAGGCAATTAAAAGTACCAACAGCATTTCAAAACTCTGAGAATATGAGCATGTTAAAGAGAGTTCAACCTGAAATAAGAAATAACCTGTATTATAAAGTAATATAGTATGGACATTTTTGTTTTAATAGTACTTAATTTGGGTTCAAAAATGTTCTGCACAAAGCTGGATTAAGCTCAACAAGTATTTATCTTTTTTTTTTTTTTAAAGATTTATTTTCTTTTTTTTGACAGAGACAGAGGGAAAGGGGAGGGCCCAGAGCAGTCTCCATAGTATCACGTCATCAGTTTTCAACATAGTTTCTTTCCACACAAGTGGATGGGGGGAGGGGCCACACAGGGCAGGAACTGGGCTGGGGCCTCCCACATGGGCGGTACCACCCCCCAGGAGCTGGGGGCCAAACCAGGGGCCTCCCACATAGGAGGCTCTCCCAGGTGAGAACTGAACTGGGGGCCACGCCTCATGGGCCAGGGCCAGGATTCAATCCTGGGACCTCAGGGCTACAAAGTGAGTGCTTAACCCACTGAGCCATCCAGGCTTCCCCTCAAAAAATATTTCTTTTTTTTTTTTAATTGTTACATTTATTGGGGTGACATTGATTGATCTCAGTTACATTGTTTCCAGGTGTACAAGTCTACATTACATTGTCTATACATTGCATTATGTGCTCACCACCCAGAATCAGCTCTTTCCATCACCGTATATTTGATGTCCCCTCCCTGTTCCCCCCCAGCTCTCCCACCCACTTCCCCCCTTACCCTCAGGTAACCACTAAACTATTGACTGTGTTCATGAGTCTTTGTTTCTTTGTTCCTTTCAGTTTTATATTCCACCTATGAGTGAGGTCATATGTTTCTTGATTCTTTCATCCAGACTTATTTCACTTAATAAGATGTTTTCAAGGCCCATCCAAGTTGTCACAAATTGCTGTATTTCATCATTTCTTATTGCTGAGTAGTATTCCATTGTATAAATGTACCACAACTTCTTTATCCAGTCATCTATCAAAGGACATTTTGGTTGATTCCACAACTTGGTCACCGTGAACAGTGCTGCAATGAATATTGGGGTACATATATCTTTGCAGATTAAGGTTTTCAGGTTATTTGGATAGATACCCAGGAGAGGGATTGCTGGGTCATATGGCAATTCCATTCCTAGTTTTTTGAGGAATCTCCACACTGCTTTCCACAGTGATTGCACCAATTTCCATTCCCTTCAACAGTGTATGAGGGTTCCTTTTTGTCCACAGCCTCTCCAGCACTTGTTATTCCTTGTCTTGTTGATTATAGCCATTCTAACAGGTATGAGGTAGTATCTCATTGTGGTTTTAATTTGCATTTTCCTAATTGTTAGTGATGTTGAGCATTTTTTCATGTATCTGTTGGCTGTTTCAACAAATATTTCTAATGTCACAATTTTTAAATATGCTATAGCTGTGATAATAAAGACATGCTGTTCTTTGGATAAAAACCTATCCTAATTACTTTTTTACATCTTAGTTACTTTTAGTTTGGTTTACTTATTTATCCCTATTTTTTAAATTACTAAACATGCTAGTAACAAACAATCCAAAGTAAATGAAGGAAATGTGAAACTTTCTCACTTCCCTTCCCTCCACCATCCCACTCCCCAAAAGTAAGTACTGAAAGTTTTATCTCTTTCCAGAACTTCAGGCCTTTCCACAGCCAACTACTTACATATACCGTATTAAGAAGAGGGAGGGAAAGCCTGTATGGCTCAGCAAGTTAAGCACTGGAGCCCCAGGGACCTAGAATTGTGTCCTTGCCCCTGCAGACCCATATGCTGAACTGAGGTGTGGGCCCCAATTCGCCCCCCTCCCCCCATTCAGCCCCTGGCTTGAAGGGGCATGCCTCCCATGCAGGAGGCCCCCAGCGTGGTTTTCTCCCACCTGTGTGGAACAAAACCATGTCGAAAATTGATGACATACAACCATGGAGACTGCTCTGGGCCCACCCCCTTCTCTCTGTCTCTCTTGGTCTTTGTCTCTTTCTCTGTCAAAAACAATAAAATCTTTTAAAAAAAGGTGGGGGAGGGCAGGAGTGAGAGAGCAAGGAAGGAAGAAGAGAGGGAGAGGGATCATGTGTGTATGTGCACATACGTATATACAAGTACACATATAGTTTTAAATTAAAAATAAAAGGTATCATGCCATAACAATGTTCTATAGTGTGGTTTCTGTTCCATTTACTATAGTATGTCCTTAACCTCTCTCCAAGTCAATATATTGAATGCTGTCTCACTCTTTCTAATGGCTGCATAATATGTCATCATTTTCCTATTCACAGGTATTGCTGTTTGTGATATTTTGGCATTACAAACATACTGCAGTGAATATTCTTGTATATGTATGTATGTTTGCACACTTGGCCTAGTATTTTTCTGTGG
The DNA here is from genome assembly GCA_004027555.1 of Craseonycteris thonglongyai. NCBI lineage: Eukaryota > Metazoa > Chordata > Mammalia > Chiroptera > Craseonycteridae > Craseonycteris > Craseonycteris thonglongyai. The sequence continues at coordinate 32,766 of PVKE010013254.1, read as the reverse complement.
GATAGATGCTTAGAAATGTGTTTGCTGAGCCATTTGCTTACGCAAACACAGTTAGCCCTCCTTTTCCACTAGTCTCCCTTCCAAGGATTCAACCAACTGCAGATCAAAAACAGTATTTTTAAATACTGTTTTAAAATACTGTTGTAATTTCAGTCCACAGTTTGGAGTCCATAGGTGTAGAGGGCCAATGTATGCATTGTTCTATGCCATTTTATAGAATGGACTTCCTCATCCTTGGATTTTAATATTCAAGGAGGTCCTGGAACCAGTCCCCTGAGGATATTTTAAGCCCCCTGTGATACATTTTACCAAATTGTCCTGTCAAATGCTGGTGGCCTATTTACCAAAAACCTTATCCCTATTGCACTCGATTTTGCTATTGTAAACAACTTTTACTATATCTAACGGGTGAAAAATGGTATGTCAGTATTGTATTATACATTCCTGGATTGTTAGTGAGGTTGAGTATCTTTTCCTAGATGTATTAGCTATTTATATTCTCTAAAGTACCTATTTTTATTAGAGTATTTGTTGTATACTTTTTGAATTTCATAACTTTATAAATATTACTCCTCTCTACTATATAACTTGCAATTATTTTTCACTTTGTGCTTTTTAACTTTGTGTGTAGTAACTTTTGCCAAATAAAAAAGGCCCAACAGTCCCTCAGTTCCAGGTCCAGCACCTTCTATCCCAGGATTCTACTGTGATCCCTGTGTGTCTCCTCACTTGCCTGAACATAACCAAGATGGCATAATCCTCACATCTTGCAGCCCAGTTAACCAGACAAAATCAATGATGGTGCTAACTTTTACTTGATGAAGAATTATTGCTGTGTCATTTCAGATATTTTAGCCAACTTTATGAAGTTTTCCTGTTGTGTGATTATATCAGCAGCCAGTGCTTTCAGAATAAAGTGAATAACCAGCTGTGGTGACTTTTCAAAGACTGTTAATTTCCTTTCTTGTAGGTTGAACACTTCCTAGGCATATCCTTTTTTTTTTATTTTTTTTTTTAATATTCCAGTTTAAGGAAAAAGCAAGGTAGAAGTAACATCAACCTCTATACTAACATTCTTTTTTATTTTGGTTAATTTTTGTAGTTTTTGAACTGAAAATGAGGCAGAACTTCACAAGAATTTTATAGCTGGAAAGGATTTAAACTTTGTTCTTGTCCCACAACTTCTGTCAGAAATAAAGGAGACTGAACCACTACCACTCTCCCTGCCACAGTATCGTGTTGCATAATCTGTCTCATTTAGTACTCACACCAACCTTATGTGGTATAATACCCTCACTTCACAGATGAGGGAGTAGGCTGAGAGAGATTAACTCCTTACCTGAGATCAAAGATACTGCAACTGGTGGAACAGCATTTGAACCCAAGTCTTTCTGTCTACAAAGTGTATGTTACAATGCTTCCAATGCTCTAAAACTCAGCCTACAGAAGAGTGACCTTTTATTTTACATTTCTTTCCCTCAACCAGGTCTTTCTTTCAACATGTCTTCTTGAAAAGGAGGCTGGAGAAGTATGAGCCTCCCCTTTTGGTCTTTGTACTAGAAGGGTCTTGAATGCAATCATCTAGCGTCTGCCTCCTGCATAGTACCAACCACTTACAAATCCTCCCACTGAGCTGGAACTACTGTTGAGTATTTAGCCAACCTTCCTTCCACAGAGGCTTTCACTTTGAACCACAACTCGGGTACTGGGGAGGATGGTTACAGACTGATGGGCAGCAATGATGCACAATTTGAGCATTAGCATAAATAATATTTGTGTACAGAGTATTTACAGGATGAAGGAGCAGTTAAGAGCAGGGGCTGTAGAAGTAGACTGCTTGTGTGAATCCCAGCTCTTCTGTTTAATATTTGAGTGACCTTGGGCTAGAACTTACTACCTCTTGAAGTCTTGGTTTCTTTATCTGGTATATAAGAAGTATGTGATACATTGGATTTATGAGGATTAATTGTGATCATATAAACTATGTAACCCAGTGCATGGCATGGTAATGCTCATTAAATGTTGGCTATTATCATGCTACTTGAAAATGGTTTAGAGAAACAGCAAGGAAGAGTTAAATCAGTCTCTTACTGGAATCCTCTTTTATTTTGGTTAATTTTTTTAAGTTTTCAAATTGAAAATAAGTTATAACTCTATAGGCTTTTATAGATGTGAAGGATTACTTTCCTTGAAAGTGGTTAACTCTGGTATTTAGCTGACAAGACCAATTTTAAAACTGCAGTCACTTTATGAATATAAAATACAGTAGACTCTCAGTTAAACAGCACCTGTAGGGATTGGTAGATGCTGGATAACTGTAAGTAGACTCTCCGTTAACTAGAACTCAAGCATACATTTTGTGACTGTAATGAATAGAGATAGAAATATATTCTTGTTCCATGTTATTTTGTTGTTAAACTGTTAAATAATACGACTGTTGTTTTTTTCTCAGCACATTATGAAATTTCAGGCCCTATATCTTTTAGGACTGCAAAAAGTTTATATATATTTTTTATACATTCTTATAGCAGATTTATAACAATATGTCAGTATTTAACTTTAAATAATAAATCAAAGTTCTCTTCTCCTTCACTACCCAGATGAGTAATTTTTAAATATTTTTGTTCTCATAGACTGTATGATATAGTTGTTGTAGGCTATATTGATTTTTTTAGTTTTCTAGTCATTTCCATGAACAGTGGAAGTCTTGGTTTGCAGCTTATTACCAATTATTATATAAATTGTGCCACTGTATGCATATTGTATCTATGTGTATATGTACACATATTGTATAAGCTTACAATATACAACAATGCACAATTTATTATTCAGTGATTATTTTAGACAAAATTATGCATAAATTTGATAGGCTGGCATTTGGGGGTTCAAAAAATAGCACATACATTTAGAATCCTACTAGGTTGATGTGGAAGGGAATTTAGAGACTAGTAACTCATTAAATAGAAAACTGAGGCATAAGTAGTTACTTGTATAAGTTAGATACATGAATTATGATCATTTTTCCTAATAAAAAAGTTTTTACATTGTACATTCTCTTGCCATTTTTCTTTCCTCTTTCTGGTTAAATATACTAGTTTTAAAAATTATTTTTAAAAATCCCTCCCAAATGGAACTATATTATATTTGAAGAAAGAATAGATCCAGGGGATGCCGGGGTAGCTTATCAGATTGTGCTCTCGTCTTGCAGCCCCAGGGTCTGAGGATTGTATCCCCGCCCCAGCCCTTGCGGACCCATATGCTGAACTGGGGTGTGCCCAACTGGGATGTGTCCCCAGTTCTGTTATCACCAGGGCGAGCTTCCCATGTGGGAAGCCCAGGTTTGGCTCCTGCTCTGGGTATGCTTCCCATGTAGAAGGCCCCCAGCAGGGGCATGCCTCCCATGCAGGAGGACCCTGGCCAGTTCTTGTCCTGCCAGGTCCCACACTCACCTGTGGAGTGAAACTGTATCAAAAACTATGTACAGGGGAAGCCGGGATGGCTCAGTGGGTTAGGCGCTCACTTTGCAGCGCCGGGGACCGAGGATCGAATCCCGGCCCCGGCCCGTCCGGAACCATATGCTGAACTGGGAGCTCCCCTAGTTCAGTTCTCTCTCTGTCTCTGTCTCTCTGTCTCTCTCTCTCCTCTGTCAAAAATAAATAAATAAATAAATAAAATATATATTTAAAAAACAAACAAACAAACAAACTATGTACAACTGTGAAGACTGCTCTGGGCCCTCCCCCTTCTCTCTCTGTTTCTGTCTCTGTCTGTAAAAACAATAAAAAATAAATATAAAAAAAAGAAAGACTAAATCCTGTTTTTATGATAAAGATGTATTAGGGTTTTGATATTGAATTTTAAACAGTGTTACATCCCAGAATTTTCTGCAGTATCTACAGTTACATCGAACATCAATCTATTACATTTACCCCTGTGTTAAATTAAAACACACACACACACATACTGAACTAACTCATAGTATAAGTATTTTAAAATAAAAATTGTATTCAATTTTTTTTCATCCCCTAGTATTTGAAGATATTGTTAAAGAATTACAGTCTATTGCAAACTTGATTGGTTAAAATGAAATTGGATTCTTTAAAATTCAGTAATAGTGCTATAGCAGTCAAGTGGGGAGAAACCAAAAGAATTACTAAAAGTATTTCAGGGGAAGCTGGGATGGCTTAGCAGATTAAGTGCTCGCTTTGCAGCCCCAGAGCTGGAAGATCGAATCCCAGCCCTAGCCCCAGCAGAACCATATGCTGAACTGGGGTGTGCCCCCAGTTCAGTTCTTGCTGGGGCATATATAGGAGGCTCCCGGCCCAGTTTGTGCCCTGCACAGCCCCGTGCCCACCTGTGGAGTGAAACTATATGGAAAACTAATGCTGTCAACTATGGAGACTGCTCTGGGCCCTCCCCAAACTCTCTGTCTCTCTCTCTCTCTGTCTCTGTCTCTCTGTCAAAAAACAATAAAAATAGATCTTTAAAAGTATTTCTAAGGTAAAGACCAGAAGCAATAATTAATACTGGACTAAGTTTCCAACCCTTCTCACCACAACCTGTCCTGTTCCCTTGGTCTGAAACATTCTTAATTAACCCTCCTCTTCATCTGTCTAACACTTTATCCTTCAGGGCCCTGCTTTTGTTTCAGAGAAACCTTCCCTAAACCAGATAGGTCTCAAATTAAATACTAGTCATGTTAGCATTCTGCTCTTCTTTATATATCCAGTTTCTGTGGATTGTAATATGCTTATTGATAATTTTTTTTAAAAAACTGTGTCTCTCACTTGACTACGTTTTGTCAGGGTAGGAACTGAATGTATCTTTTTCATTGCTACAAACCTTAGTGTCAAGCATCACGTAGACACATAGACATCCTTGATAATTTTTTAATATAAAAAGTGTGCTTTTATTCAGAAAGCTAATATTTTGTGTGTGTGAGGGGGTCATTTGATAAATGTTTTTTTATTGATTAATGGATTCCTTGTTTAGGATATTGTAGCTAGATTTTGAGAGGACTCAACTGGCTACTTCACATAGGGCTTCAGGTAATGTTAATTGCTACTAGGTCAATGTGGGTAAAGGATTTGTTTAGTTTGCAATCCCAGAAATTTAATTTGATCATTTTGGTAATCAGATTCATTGGTATTAGTAAATAAACTTATAAGCAGCTAGTTTGTATACCAGGATACAACTTTTAAATTTACAGTAGGAAATATACCTTAGAACTGGGACTTATGGTCTGTACAGGGTAGGCCAAGATAGTAATCACTGAATAACCTTTTTTGTTTCAGAGAAACCTTCACTGAGAAGTACATTGAATGTACTTCTCAACATTTCCTAGACTAGCTTGCCATCAGGTTGGGGCCACATGACTAATACTGGCTAGTGAACTCTGAGCAAAAATGATATATGTCACTTTGGGGCTGTGGTAGTTAAAAGCCATTGTGCTTTCTTTATTTCTTTCTCCTTTGCCATGGCACCTTGTAGGCCATACGTTTTAGATGGCAAATCTACAAGATGGAGGACTGACCAGGATTGAATTTGTATAAGCAAGTAATAAACCTTTGTTGTGTTAATCATTGAGATTTCCAGGACTTATTTGTTACTACAGCTTAACCTGCTATTATCCTGATTAATAAATTGAGGACATTTTTCTTGGTTTATAGATTTCCATTCAGAAATGCAAATTACAAATATAAAGGTTGTTTCCTGAGAAAAACCTTCATATTTGGGTGTCATTTGTTTCTCTGAACTTGAACTACCTAAAATAATAACTATGCTTTATATAAAAATTGTGAGAATAAAAGCTAACAAATGAAAATTTAAAATATTTAAGTCATATCTATTAACTTGGATTTTGTAGTACTTTTGATATAGTCTTTATGGTTCTTACTGAACCACAAGTTTGAAATAGTTTCTTTATATTTTTGGTATCTTCTTGATGAATAAGGAAAATACAGGTTGAAATGAAGAACTTCTAAAAATTAAGATTTTAAATATCCTCTATTTTTCCTACATTCCTTCAGTTTATGTATTCTACCATTAATCTTTTAGCAGCAGTTTATACATAATATGGATCTCTTAATATGTTTTTTTATAAGGTATCAATAGAATTATGTTTTAGTACTTGAATTTCTGTTTTCTTTGAGATACCGTTAAGATAAATAAGTTGTATATCTTCTCTTTAGAATTTCCCATCTATAACAGAGACTGCTAACTGTTCACCAAAACTTGTTTCCTCTCCTTTTTGGGCACACCCTCCCTTGAAATTATGTGTCATGTGACTAAGTACTCACCAGTGGAATTTTTTAGGTCTAGCCCCTTCCAGGTAGGTCTAGCTCATAAAAGCCTACGTGTGATTCTCCATGCTCAGCCCCCTTTTGCTGGCTGGTTATCAGTGCTCAAGATGATGTGGAAGTCATGGTTGAAGAAGAGTTTCTGTCAGACTGGTCACTAAATGACTGCCTGGAGCAAAGGCCCTTTCCCTCACCCAGAAACGTTTGTCTTAGACTAATGTGTGAGTAACAAATAACACTTAGCATGTTCAGCCACTGAAAGTTTGGAGTTTGTTACTGCAACTAGCATTACCCCTAGGTAACATTTAATAGCTAATATAGCAATTTCAGAGTAAATATTTAAATTTTCAGGAATGACTAACTTATGTCTTCATTTGTACAATGTGTCCCACTTAGAAGAAACAGTGATTTCATTTAAAACAGTACACTAATGCTTCATCTTGCTTTCATTATTCCATATTACTTGGCTCTTCCTGAAATAGACAACTAATGGCTACTCTGATTAAGTAGGTCCTTTGTTTATGCTTCTTCCTCCATCACCATTTTATAAGGTCACATCTGTATTTATAAATCCAGTAAGCATTTACTCTTATTTATAAGTACAGTGGGAAAAAGAGAAGAAATAAATTTAAAATGTCAACACAAAAGTATTTTTGATGTGACTGACCAAGACTCTAAAAAGTGTTGTTCCCTTCAGAAATTTACCAACATGTACTCTGTGTTCAACCTTCCACCTAATGCCCAAGACAGAAATCTAGTTGTTCTAGAGTCATCACTCTCTACACCATCCACAGCCCCATCTGGTCAGTCACCAGATGAGGTCAGTTCAGTCTTCTAAATATCTTTTGAATCTAACTGCCACTATTTTCTAGTTTATGTCTCTGTTAATGGCCCCATGGATGCAACTGTCTCCTAACTGGTCTCCGTAGCTCCAGTCTTCGCACTTCCATGTTGTAGCCAGAATTCGCTCTCTAAAATGCAAAACTCAGCACCTCATGCCTCTGCTTTGAAATCCTTCAGTGACCCTCCCAGGGTTTGGATACAGCCTAAACTTCTTAACATGACTTGCAAGGCCCTGAATCATCAACAGGCAGTTCTCCTATCTTCTATCTTTCCTTCCTTTTACCTGCACTATGTTTTCTGTGCTCTGTGCTCTGTGCTCCAGCCTCACTGAACTTGTTTTTTAAACATGCCTCACTCTTTCTTAAGCTTCTGTCTTTGTTGCTGCTGAGGCTTAAGAAAGAATAAGGTATGTTTAAAGAGTAAGGCTTGGGGTTGCTGGGATAGTACAGCGACTGAGCATTTGCCTTGCAATTGCGAGGTCTGGGATTTGATTCCCCGCCCCAGCCCGTTCAAACCCATGTGCTGAACTGCGGTACAACTGGTAACTGCCAAGATAGCGCGGCAGCAAAGGTTCTGACCTCATATGTGGGAGGCTCCCTGTTCGGTTCTCACCCTTTATAGCCCCACATCCACCTGTGTGGAATGAAATCATGTCACAACTAATGATGCACAACTATGGAGACTGCTCTGGGCCCTCCCCTTTCTCTCTCGCTCGCACTCACTTTCTCTCTCATCTTTTCTCAACCAATAAAATAGTTTTTGTTTTTAAGTGAGTAAGATATGATAATTTGTACCCATCCTTTAATTCTCAACTTAGATGTTACTACTTGGATCTTCTTTTCAGATCCTTGAGGTCTGATTTAGCTATCCTTTATTTGTACTCTGATAACCCTTCATTTCTTCTATTTGCCTGCTTACTTATCTGTATCTCCTACTAGGCTTTCTCAAGGATCTCAGACCATGATTATATCAATCACCATTATATCTAAGCCCATGTCTAGCAAAATAAACACTTCTTGGATAAATGAATAATAGTATGTGTAAGAATTTAGACGTTAAGATTTGTCTATGAAGTGTTAGTTGAGGATATATTAATTTCAAAGAAGACTAAAGTCAGTGCTAGCATATCTTTTCAAATATTGGGGAATCATCAGTGCTGAAGAAGATCATTTATCAGAGAAGTGATTTTGAGTTCTGGAGATATTTTGAAGGTTAGACTAATAGGATTTGCTGATGGATGTGAATGACTCCATGCTTATAAATTATATTTACTTAGTGAAATTGTTCATGAAAAGATAATGTCATAGTGATGGTTAAGGTTATTGTGAAGATGAAATGACAATATACATATAAAGTTCCTACCTAGTCTGGTGCTTGGCATTTTGTGGGTACTCAATAAATTATTTTCCTATTGCAGGTGGCTTACTATCTTGTTAAGACAAGAAAGTTAAATGCATTATAACATGCTGCTCCTAAGCAAAACTGTGCAGCAGGTGAAGTTGGTGTCAGCCCCTGCTTGCACTTCTGCAGTCCTGTCCCTCGTCCTCTGCAGAATCTGCAGGCTGTCTCACGGTCAGCTCCTCTCCCCTGACCTGGTCCTCTAGTTGTCTCTCTAGCTCCCTCACTTTTTTTTAAAGATTTATTTTTATTGTTTTGACAGAGAGAGAGAGAGAGATACAGAGACAGAGAGAACGGGGAGGGCCCCGAACAGTGTCCATGGTTGTACATCATTGGTTTTTCCACATAGTTTCACTCCACAGGTGAGCGCATGGCTGCACAGGGCAGGAACTGGGCTGGGGTCTCACCTAGGTGAGAATTGAACTGGAGGTACTCCCCAGTTCAGCATTTGGGTCCACACAGGCTGGGGCCGGGATTCGATCCTCTGTTCCTGGGGCTGCAAAGTGAGCGCTTAACCCACTGAGCCATCCTGGCTTCCCAAGCTCCCTCACTTTTGAAGCTTGTTACTGTATGCTTCATTCTTTTCCTTCAATTGAAGCTGCTCCTTTATTCCCTTAGACATTTTGTGCTTTGGCTATACTTCTCTGAATATTGCTATTTATGTCCCCACTGTTTTCTCCCCCTGTGATTTAAGCATAGGTAATATAGCATAAAAAGCTTAAGAGTATTTATTGTCAACTTGCTTGGTTTAAACTGTGGCACTACGACCCCTAACCTGTATAACATTTGGCAAGTTATTAACCTCCGTAGTATTCATTTCTGCCATACATAAAATGGGAATGGAAACAAAGTTGTGAGGATAAAATAGATAAATCTTTTACTGCATATAGCATAGGTGCCTAGCACATAAAAAGCACTGAATAATTGTAGCCATTATTAATCATAATCATACTTGGTGACTTTAGCTACTCTTATATGACTAAATATCACTTCTGTATTGATTCTTGAATCTCTGCACTTGTCTTCACATATTCTTTGATTATGTTATTACTTGGATGTCCCAACAGTGAATACAAACTCAGTATTCAAAACTAAGCTTATCATCTTTTCTCTGTAGTAGGATGCTTTGGCTACAAGTAATGGAAAACCCAAATAAAAGTGGCCTAAACAATAAGGGAAGTTATTTCTCTCTGATAATAAGAAGTCTAGAGGTAGGATGGATCCAAGGTTGGGTAATTCAGTTGCTCAATTATGTCCTCAAGGACCCAAGTTCTTCCTGGTTCCTCAGCATTTTGACTTGTCCTTTTAGGCTGGCTCCCCTCACCTCAAAATGAAAATTCAGGCACCATGTGCGTATGGCAGCATTTTTAAAGAATTTCCCTCTCACCTTCACACAGATTAAGGAAACTTTCTACTATTTATTTATTAATTTATTTATATGGTTAAATTTATTGGGGTGACATTGATTGGTAACAATTAGACAGTTTCCAGATGTACAAATCTACATCACATCACCCATGCACTGCATTAAGTGCTTACCACCCAGGATCAGCTCTCCCTTTATCACCATATATCTGGTGCCCACTCCCGGAAACTTTCTAATCTGGTCAAGGGGAATGAAATTTCTAGTTTTAGTTTAGACTAGCTGAAATCCATTCTCTAAGAGCTGGAGATAGGATTCCATTCCCTGAGCAACTTAACTGACTGGGTGTGTGGGGGTGAGCACTTGAATCAAAACAGAGGTCTCCTTGCAAAGAAGGAGGGTTGGGGGATGACTTTGGGTAGAGAATATAGTGTCTCCACAGTGTTTGAAATATTTCAAAACTAGGTGGAAAGAAATAAAAAACAAGAGTTATAAGTTACACTGAAGCCAGGAAAACTAGGTAGTGGGTATTGTAGAAAATCATGTCAGACCAAGGAATGAGGCTGAAGCAGAGGGAGTAGGTCTGAGAAACGCAGTTGGGTTATCCTCGGTGATTGGATAGGGAGAAGAGCTCATTTAAGTGTCAGTTTCTTCTTGGCTAAGTGGATAGTCATTCATGGAGATAAGGAAGACTAAAAGATGAATAGATTTAATTGGTCAGGCTTAATTGAGTAAAATTTTAAAAAGATTGAGTCTGAAGTAACTGTGAGACATCCTAGTAGAAGTATTACACAGACAGTTGGAAGAAATGTCTAAATTGAAAATGTAGGCTTCAATATACTGTTCTTTTGGCCTCAAAAGTCCTACTTCTCCCCTTTTCTTTAATTCTGATGTGATTCTCCAGTTTTCTTTGAGCCCTCTTCTTTGCTTAATTATCTCAAGTCCATAGTCAGTAGTCTTCTCCCTTTCTTCTTAAGGAACATACTATCTTGGTGAAGCCAACACTTCATCCACTATCTTCAAGTCACTGTAGTTCAGTGTAATGGGGTGAGTCAATTGACCATTACTTGTTGAAATCAATTCAGAATTTGTAAAGCCAAAGAGTTTATTTGATCTCCTTTTATAAAGGCCTATAAAAATTATTAAATTACAAAAACAAACCTTTCAAACCAAAATACGTTCACTCCTGAACCCAGGAAAATGGTGATAAGTAGAGTTATTTAAAACCATATTAAAAGTATATTTAAAGCCATATTAGAAGTTACTGACTTACAGTTTCCCAAAATTATAGACCTGAAAAATAGTGATCATAAGTATTCTTTTTCAGTTTGCAGTTCATTCTGACACAAGACACCTAACCCTCTGTACCTTTACTGAATCTTTGGACACTGAACTTCAGGGTTGCTCTTACCAACTCTGAATACTCTTCTGTTTCTCTTGCCAACAGCTCCCCAGCCCTTCCTTTCCCAGCCTCATGTCTAGCTGGACACTTCTCTCCAGCGTCCTTGCCCTGCATACACAATCTGTTGTCACAGTGGTTCCTGACACTGGTCACTGCTTTCACTGTCCTTTCAGCCACCTCAGTCTCCTGGCTGTTTCCTGGTCATCCTCTCCCCTCACCTGTACACCACTGCTCTCACTTTGTCCCGCTGGTTCTGCCTTACCTTCATCCTCTACTTTGCCATTCCCATTGCCTTTAGGTAGAGATCAAGCACTGACTAGTTTTGGCCTGCCTTTGGGATAGCTTGATCACTGTGAATTTGTTTGTAAATACTACATAGATTATTAGTTCATCTGACAATTATAGTTGGATCTCTTCTTTAAGATAATGTGAAAGGCCTGCTGAAGTACTAACAGTCATTATCTCTGAGCATAGAAACACAGCATGAATACCTCTTATTTTAAAAACAGCCCTAGGAGGAGACACTTTCACTTGAGAGGCAATTTAGAAATATCTCTCAGAATCCACCCTTAAATATACATATGTGTGTGTGTGTACATATATATTTACATATATACATAAGAGGTGTAAATTTTGCAGATGTGTTAAAAGTCTCATGATACATAGGAAATTGATAGTATTGGTTGCAGTCAGAGGAAGGCACTGGAAATTGTGGGATGGGGGTACAGGAGACTATCACTGCACTCCATTGTGTGCCTTCTGAATTTTAATCATCACTATATTACTTATTAAAAATAAATTTAATGTGCTATTCTATACCCAACAATTCTACTTCCAGAAATTTATCCCATAGAAGTATTTGTATATGTATTAGCAAAATTGCATGCAAAATTATGTTAATGATGGCATTGTATTAACAATGATAGCATTGATAAAGCAACAACAAAACTAGGAGCAACCTACAGTCTCCCCAGGGGTTATCCATCAATTATAACTTATCTGTACTGTTGCTTAGAAAAAAGATACACAAATATGTTAATATGGAAAGATTGCTGAATTGGTTATGCTGCAATCACAAACAACCCTCAAGTCTCAGTGGCTTGATGTGACAAAAGGTTTACTTCTGACTCACATAAAATCTCTGGATCTGGGAGACTCTCCAGGCAGCCACGGAGCACTCAGGCCACTTTGATTTTGTGGCTTTGCCAACACAGAGCTTCCTCAGCCACCAAGGCAGTGTTCATGCCAGCTATTCTGTGTGTGTGCCCCACAGCCCATTGGCCAGAACTAATAACATTGCCCTGCCTTACTGCAAGAAGGGGTTGAAATGTAGGAGAACAGATAGAATGTTTGGGGTATAAACCATCATTGCCATATTACTTAAGATATTGAGGGGAAGCCGGGTGGCTCAGTATGTTAAGCGCTCACTTTGCAGCGCCGGGGACCGAGGATCAAATCCCGGCCCTGGCCCGTGCAGACCCATATGCTGAACTAGGGAGTTCTCCCAGTTCAGTTCTCTCTCTGTCTCTGTATCTCTCTCTCTCTCTCTCTCTCTCTCTCTCTCTCTCTCTCTCTCTGTCAAAAACAATAAAATAAATAAATAAAACCTTACGCTTAAAAAAAGGTATTGAAAAAGTAATGTCTAGATCAGATTACATGGTGTGTGTGTATATATGTATGTACACATAATTTATTTGTTTTTGGAGGCAATTTTTTTTTTTTAAGATTTATTTTTATTGTTTTTGACAGAGATACAGAGACAGAGATAGAGAGAAGGGGGAGGGCCCAGAACAGTCTCCATAGTTGCACATCATTGGTTTTTCCACATAGTTTCATTCCACAGGTGGGCGGGACTGCTCAGGGCAGGAACTGGGTTGGGGTCTCACCCTGGTGAGAACTGAACTGGGGGCACTCCTCAGCATATGGGTCCGCATGGGCCAGGGCCAGGACTCGATCCTCAGTCCCCAGGGCTACAAAGTGAGCACTTAACCCACTGAGCCATCCCGGCTTCCCCACATAATTTATTTTTAAAATAAATATACATACATGGAGTATATAGCACATAAAGTTTTCTGAAAGGATATATAAGAAAATATTAACAATGTTGGGTTTTTTTTTAATGGATGCCGGGATGGCTCGGTGGATTGAGCGCTTGCTTTGCAGTCCTGAGGTCCAAGGATCAAGTTCCGGACCCGACCCATGCAGACCCGTATGCTGAACTATGGTGTGCTTCCCATATGGGGGGCCCCAGCTCAGTTCCTACCAGGGCGAGCTTCCATGTAGGAGGCCCCTGGTTCAGCTCCCAGCTTGCGGAGGCGTGCCTCTCATGCGGGAGGCCCCCAGCTCAATCCTCACCTTGCACGGCTCCCAGTCCACCAGTGTGGAATGAAACTATGTTGAAAAACTAATGACATACAACTATGGAGACTGCTCTGGACCCTCCCTGTTTTCTCTCTCTGTCTCTATCTCTCTCTGTCAAAAACAGTAAAATAAAACTTAAAAAAACAAACAATGGAGACCTCTGGAAAGTGGGATTAAAGCTACTGTGCTTGAATATTTTTACCATTTTTTATATTTTCAACCTAACAATAAAATGTTTACCTTAAAAACTATAGTTTACTCTTTACCTTCTATTAATATATATTAATATAGTAGAATTAATTTATATTAATTTTTTAAATCTTGTTTAAATGGACTTCCATGAAGTCCTTTATAAAAAATTCAATTTTGAGAAATCTGAATTATAAAACTGATAATTTTTTTTGAAGATTTATTTTATTGTTTTTGACAGAGAGAGACAGAGAGAGGGGGGAGGGCCCAGAGCAGTCTCCATAGTTGTATATCATCAGTTTTTGACATAGTTTTATTTCACACAGGTGGGCTTGGGGGTCAGGGCAGGGATCTCCCTCATGGGAGGCACACCCCTGTGAGCTGGGGGCCAAATTGGAGGTCTCTGACATGGGAAGCCTACCCCAGTGAGAACTGAACTGGGACCACACCCCAGTTCAGCATATGAATCTGCACAGGCTGGAACCGCAATTCAATCCTTGGACCCTGGGGCTGCAAGGTGAGCGCTTAACCCACTGAGTCCTCCCTGCTTCCCCTGATAATTTTCCTTAAATGAAATTAACATATAGTTCTATGTATGTTTGTATTTAGTATGCATAGAGTAGAGAAAATAGCAAAATCTACCTATATTTGTACTTCCTTATGTTATTTAGTTAAGCCTTATGTGTTGCCAGTGTTATAAAATGGGAAATGCCATTCGCCATTGACTGTACCACCCCTTTCCTGAATGTGCTGTAACTAAAGGGCAGGGAAAGAATTAATTCATTCATAGTGAACAAGCACGGAACTGACCAGTATCACCTTGGAAAGCCAAACACCCAGTGAGCTATATATAAAAATACAGTAACAGATGATATAATCTTTACTCCCAAGAGAAATAACTAAAAAGTGTATTCATTTCTTAGGCATTCACATATGAAGGTTCACTTTTACAAGTTAATGCACTCTTTCTATAAAGCCAGACATTTTTATTTATAAATGGGGTATATATTAATAAACATTAAAAAATACATTTAAACTCTTAACTGAAAAAGCAGACAGCATATACCTTAGGGGTGGTGGTATAAGGTTACTTTTATAATTATCCTATTCTGTCTCCCATCCAGTCCTCAGAGGACAGTGCAGTCCCTGAAGCTGCGTGTAGCCTTGAAAAGAAGAATGTAGTTTAAGCTCTGCTGTCTCATGGGAGAGTCTATAAAAACCCCAGGAGAGAGCATATAACCTCTGAAATAACTCTTCCAAGATCAGGTCCAAGGCCAAGGGTTCTTTGGAGCAGTTCAACTCTGACCTTGATCGCCTTTTGGGGCTGTCTTGGCTAGGGTGTGACTATCCTGTAAATGTTAGCTTTTTAAGTTAGTACTTTTTCTTTCAATGATTTATTTTGGTTTTGAAGTTATTTCTTTATATTTTATGTGTAAATGCTGTCTCGTTTTGATGGTTTCTTGTTTTATTAGTTATCTTGGCTAATAACACACTTCATCAGTTTTGCTCCAAAACCAGACTCAAGATAGGAGGGAATCATACCTCCAAGTGAAACCTAGTACAAATTCTTTTGTCTTTGTTTCTCTAGTCCTGCTTCCATCATCATAATTGGGTTCACAGTAACTGCTGTGTTAAAAAATGATGTGTCTTTTCTGGACAGAAAAGTCTGTGAAGCTTGTTTGGTGAATGATTAGGCATTAAGTTAAATTGGATTAAAGATAAATAATATAAATTTTACTTTTCCTGGTGTAGCTGAGAGTGCTAAACTATAAATTAAAAAACAGGCCTTATTACATTTTAAATGATGTAAATATAACAAGTAATAAAAGTAAATGCTTACATTTCCTTAGATTTTTATGTACTTTTGAGTTAGAATGGATAAACTGACATTAAATTTTATACATTGTAACATGGTCCTCCTGTGTATGACTAATATCCTCTTTGTGTCACATTTGACTTCACCATGAGAGTTTAATAGCATCCAAGATGGTTTAAACTTTGTTAAACAAAATGAGTTCACTGATCTCGCTCTCTTGGCTATTACTGTAATGTCAAATTGCCATAAAAGATTCTTTTAAAGATTTATTTTATTGTTTTTGACAGAGAGACAAGAAGAAGGGGGAGGGCCCAGAGCAGTCTTCATAGTTGTACATCAATAGTTGTGACATGGTTTCATTCCACACAGGTAGATGTGGGGCCTTGGGGAGGAGACTGAACCCAGGGCCTCCCGCATAGGAGGTAGAACCTTTTGACACTGAGCCATCCTGGCAGTTACCAGTGCGCTGCAGTTCAACATATGGGGTTGCACAGGTTGGGCCAGGAATTGAACCCTCAACCTCACAATTGAAAGGCAGGTGCTGAACTGCTGAGCTATCCTGCATCCCTGAAATACTTATTAAAGGATGCTAGATGTTTAAAAATAAAAATTGGATCAATTTTATTTTGAGTAATTTTAGAATCTTGATTAACTAACTGATGAATTGTTCTATAACCCAAAGTAAACTTAAACAGTTATACTAACTAGTAATATATAAATCATGATTTCACCACATAAATCTTAAGGTCAACCTTTGAATGCAAAGAGAACTTCCTTGTTTGTGTTCTTTTTAAAAAAATTAAAAACAAACATCATTGTTCTTTTGAATCATTACAAATTACTTGGTAATTACTGTGTTTGAACCAGATTTTTTATAAGTGGGAATACTCAGTAAGTTTCCTTTACAAAGCTCTGTTTTGCAGATGTTGCTTTGTAATATGGGATCAATCCTTGCCAGCTCAGTCTTCCTTATTTATGTAGACAGTGTATAGTTTACATTGCATCACTTCCTTTTCAAGAGAGTTAACTACAGTATCCTAGGGTAGGGTCATTGTTTTTTCATTGTTTTACACAATGTCTATTACCTGTTTATGGTATTAGAACTTCTTTAAGTCATCACCAGAAACTAAATGATAATTACTCTTATGCTAGTTAACTGGTGTGGTGTGCTATATACAAGTTACAGGTGAATATATTTTTTGCCTACACCAGTTTTCATTGTTTCTAAGCATTAGTCCCATTTTAAGAAAGGATCATATCCCTTTAATAATTCATCTACTATTTCTAGCCATTCTTGAAAAGTCAAAATTTCTGGTACAATTTGGTCCACATTTCAAAATAAGAACTATCTGTTAAATATTTTAAACAAGCTGCTCCCTTTACATAGGGCACGCATTAGTCTGGTCCCCACCAAGCCCTATGCACTTATTTCCTTTTTGCTTTATTTACCTGTCTTGCTGGCTTGTCTTCTATAGATAGCTTAGCTTGATTACTGGACTAGTGTGAAATAGCATGCTTTGTGAACCAAATCTAAAACCATGCCTAAATTAAACCTTCAGCTTTACGAGCACCATTAGTTACCTTTCCAAACTTGAATTATGTATTATTTGTAGGACATAATGATATATAAATCTGTGGCTGAAATAAGTTCATTGATCTTAGAAATAGGTTATTCTGTACAAAAAAAGTATTATATGTATATTTGTACATACACATATGCAACTGTGAGAATAAGACATATGAAAACATGTTAACAACTGTAGAATCATCTGAGTGAGGGACATTTAATTTCAGCTTTTAAATTTGAAATTATTTCAACATGAAAATTATATTTAAAAGCCAAGGCTGGGGGAGCCAGGATGGCTCAGTGGATTAAGCACTCACTTTGCAGCCCCGAGGACCGCGGATCGAATCCCGGCCCCAGCATGTGTGGACCCATATGCTGAACTGGGGAGTGCCCCCAGTTCGGTTCTCACCAAGGTGAGGCCCCGGCCCAGTTCCTGCCTGGTGCAGCCCCGCACCCACCTGTGGAATGAAACTATGTGGAAAAACCAATGATGTGCAACTATGGAGACTGTTCTGGGCCCTCCCGTTTCTCTCTGTCTCTCTGTGTGTGTGTGTGTGTGTCTCTCTCTGTCAAAAACAATAAAAATAAATCTTTTAAAAAAGTCAAGGCTAACTCTCAGCCATAAATTGTCAACAGTGGGAAAGATTTTATTCCCTAGGTGATTAATCTTTTAGTCAGAATTTGAAGAAAAGGAATATATAAAGCCAACTTAATTGATACCATGTCTTACAAATTATTTTCCAGAAAAAAATATTTTTTTCTAATTGATATTAAGAATGAAACTTAGAAAATATTTTTGTATGCATTAACAACCAAAACTATTTTTCTTTGCATCCAGTTGTTAGTACCCTGACATAAGAAAGCACTCAAATCATAAATAAATGCATTGCATCACTATATTCAAAGAAAAATTATATTAGCAAAGTCTGCACATATTTGCTGATGTGTAGGCATCCACATGTTAGATATTTTAAATAAGCAACCAACTATATTGTTAACAGAACACAGATCTGAGCTGTTTGTTCATTTGTCGTAATGAATTCATGCCAGTTTAGCCCCACATTTTTGTCTAATCAATGGTATGTGTTCCTAAAGGTTCCTAAAAAGCTATGGTCCACACAACCTGACAAAGGACAAAGAATAATCAGCAATGAAATTTGTGCTCCTTGTTTTCCCAGATAAGTAAAACGATTTGTCCCAGATTGGGAGAGTGTGGCTGCAGCAGTCGTTTGACACGTCCCTGCCCTTCCTTGAGAACTTCCCTACTTTATGTCTCAGTTAGATTCCAGGCTCATCTTGTACTTTCCCTGTCTCAGTCATGAAATCAGCCTTCGTGTGGTGTGTAGAAATCAAGATCTGGGTAGTAGGTGTGGTTGCTGTTGGTGTGTCATTGCTTTTAGACTTTGTCAGCAAAGAGTTGGGGATGGGTGAATGCATGCACATGCACACATACACACAAGTGTTCTATTTTTTATCTGCTTATATTAAATATCATGAGTTCATACTGATATTCCCGTTTTAGTCTAACACCATGGGGTTTCTTTTAGCTTTCTCCCTTCTGTGTTTGTAATGAGTGTCCTGCAGTTGTGAGAAATATGGCTGCCATCATCTTCAACACATTTTGTTTCAGTCCTCTTATATGTAACTAATTTCACAACCATGTGGCCCACCTCCTTGATCCCTACCCTGCTGACACCCCTCCACCCAACCTCACTGATGGAATCAGCTCCCAACACACACTCACTCACTCACTCACTCAGCCAGCTGAATCCTTGGTCCTGGCTCTGCCAAATATATTGGCCATGCTGGCCAACCCCTTGACTTTTTAAACTTAGATGAATTATAAGCAAAAACTTGAGACAAAGTTTTTCCTGAAATTATAAATCATTTTAGTTATTTAATTATAAGTTTCATTTCTTATTCACAGAGGACAATGGAACTTATTTAAGTAAAGATTTGGAAATAATGCTATTTATAAGTAGGCTTAGCTTTTCTTTTACTTTTTGAAATGCAACATTAATAGACATGTAGAGAAAACTGTTTACTGCTTGAAAGAGTAAGGTTGAACTAGAGGACAGCTGCTTTCTGAGGGCAGCAAAGCTTTTTTTAGTGGTCTATGAATTTCTCAATTCACAGTCATGGTTGAGGTGACACTTAAACAACAGATAAATATTATAGTATTTTCTAAATTGGCAACCAATCTACTTACATAAAATCCTTTCTCTGTCTGATCTAGCAATAAAAATGATTTAATTTCTGCTTTAAGAACTAAAAAAATAAGGGAAATTATTTGTTTTTTCCATTTCCTGATGTATTTGATCTGTTTTTTGTTTTGACTCTTTTCTTTGCCACCACATTCTTATTCTCTTAGTTCACTTCCTGATGTCTGGTATTCCTGAGTATAGACAACACTTGGTTATTTTCACAAGTGGAGAAGGACTGATTGGATAATGCAGAGTAGTGGGTTTCATGTTTGTCTTTGGAATGTGCTGATTTTTATAATTGAATATGGGCCCATTTAATGCTTTAAGAATTTTTAATAAATATCTTAATAGTGCCACGTCCCTCCTTCCTTAGTAAAAATTCCCTTGGATCCCACAGCGGTGTACCAGGAATAAGTAATAATAAATTAAAAAGAAATCTGGCTCACAGTTTCTTAGAAAACTTGATGAATATATAGGAATAAAACTGTAAAATGCAACATCTCAAATATTAGGCAAAGATGAAAACTTTCTACAGAGTGGTAATAATTGACTATATATATATATAAAGAGGATATATATATATCCTCTTTAAATTCCTCCAAATTCAACTGCCTTCTTCTTACTATAAAAATTCTATTGCAATGTGAACAGCCATTATTGAGGGGCCTCAGAGAGCAGTGTCAACTGAGCACAAAGAGTCAGGAGGCTTTGCTAAAATTAAAAATGGCAAAGTCTTATTCAAAGGTCTTAGAATTTGCAAATAGGAAACACTACCAGATGTTCCCCCCCCCCAAAAAAAAAGAAAAGTTGAGCGTTCTTATACAGTACATTCTTGAGAAGAATTATTCCTGCATTCTTAGCCTCTCGATTGGTCCGAGATGGTGATATTCCACATGTCCAGTGGTCTGGATAATGGCTGTCAGGTGGGCTGGGCATGTGAGCATTCTTTCCCAAGTTCTTCACATGAACATTGTTTCCTTAATTCTTCAGAGGGTTAGCTATAGGATTTACATATGTCTCCAGGCATTGATGCACAACTGAAAAGTCCAAAAGTTTAAGTTCCCAGGTTAGCTAAAACAAGAATAAACTCTTTCTCATGCCTCAGCCTACTTGATTTTAGTAATTTAGCATCTTGACTCTAGTCAGTGACATCATTTCATTTCTTCAGTTTTTCCTTAGCAGCTTTTGATATGTCACTTGGGGGTGCCATCTGACATTGTTTCCCTTTAGGGGTTGTTGGCATCAGAGGACTGACAGAATTATCAGATTAGCACTGGAAAAGTTCTAAATACCTGCAGACACCCCTCAACATTAGAAAACTAAATCTGCCAATTTAACCTCCTTCCTTTCCACAAGGCCACTTAAGTGACATAAATTCTATACTGCTGATAGGGGAAAGGAAGTTAACCCCTCACACAACATCAGAATCAAGAAAGTTGTTAAAAAACAAACAAACAAACAAACTTAAACCAAGAGAAAATGCCAAATATAAGAAGTGTAAGGACAGTTAAAAAAAAAAAAAAAAAGAAGCTCTACATGAAGATATTTGGCCTTAATGGATGTTACAGACTTCTGACAAGGAAAGCCAAGGAGAGCCAGCTGATGAAGTTTCTGGCCATTTATTCATTTATTCATTCAATAAATATTTTTGCTGGTTTTAAAGTTCTCTGCTCAGTTCTGTGGTGCTTATTAGTTTACCCCAACAGAAGCAATAGGTGAACATGTAACTTAGGAAAATCTGAGAAACTTTCCAGTTTTCACTATTCTTACAGTCCATGCTATAGTAGAAATAGATCTCTCTCCCAAGCCAATGAAAGCTTTGCTTTGTAATTCAGTTTTCTCCAAGCACAGGTGATGGCTATGTGATTGGTTTAAATGTATGGTAATTTCCTTGTTACCTATAACTGGACATGTGATGTTAACAAAAGAACATTTTGGAAGATTTTCTACTAATGTTTAATAAACATATAATTACCAACAAACTTGAAAAATATCTGATTAGTTTTTCACATAGTAGGTGCACAATAAATAGTATTACTTTAGTGTGATTTTTTTATTGAACTTAAAACATGTATTGTTATGGTAACTGAAATGGAAATAATCCATTCACTTGACTATTGAACATTTCTTTCTCGTCAGTGTCTTCTGCCACAACTACTACTCTATTTTTACCCCAAAACTGCCTACCTGGTTGCCCTAAGACCCAGTAACACCTGGGAAAACCTTGTTTTAAAATATTCGTATATCAAAGCCTTCACATGTTATGAACATTGGGATAAAGAACTATAGTTTTTAAAAAGTGATGTAGCGGACTGATTAGGTTTCCTGTCACTTACTGAATTAGGCTTAGTTGTTTAAAGGTGACAGGGTATACCTGTTAGATTATCTGTCACCCACAGAATCCCAGGGAGTGGAATGCCCAAGTTCAGTGTAAGGCGAAGAGGCCTCCTACCAGGATAAATGTGAGAGGGCAGGGGTGCGGGGAGAGGGGGATAAGAATCTTAAATTTATTCTCTTTAGTTACAGTCCTCAAACATCTGTAGGATTATTTATTTACTTGCTTGTTTTTAAGTGTTCAGTACTATAGTTTAAATAGTTTATAGTAATTTTTACAGCAGATTCCCAGTTAACCGACACCCATAGGGATTGGTAGATGCTGCTGGATAAATGTAAGTAGACTCTCTGTTAACCAGAACTCAAGCAACCGGCATTCTCAAGTAACCACCAAAATCTCAAGGAGTTGGCAAAAACATTTTGCTGGTTGCTTGAGAGTGCCAGTTGCTTGAGTTCAGTTAACGGAGAACCCACTGTAAATACATCAATGCTTTCAATTCACATAATTGTGCATTCCTACCAAAGGCTTTTCTGACTCAGGTCCAGCAGGTTTCCTGCATTTTCCTGAACAGCGTTGATTTACAAACAGGCTAACTCCTTGGTTAAAACAAAATGTAGTTAGCTACTTCCTTGGACATACCAAGTAGCCACTGGTTACTGTAAAAGGAAATCATTTTTAAATGAAATGAGTGCATACATGACGTGAGCCCTATGTCAGAGAAATAATATTCATTATTTGTTCATCGGAATAGAAAACACAAGGGCTTCCAGAATGTGTCCAGCCATGTAATATGAAAAATAGAGGCATTTATGGCTGGATTTTTTCTGGACAGCCCTCATATAATGTTATGTTATTAATAGGAAGGTTTCATTTCTTGAAGCTTTTCTTTGGTCTAGAATTCAGCAGTGTCCAATCTTTTGGCTTCCCTGAGCTACATTGGAAGAAGAATTGTCTTGAGCCACACATAAAATATACTAATACTAACAGTAGTTGATGAGATAAAAAAAAAAAATAAAGGTTGCAAAAAAGTCTCATAGTTTTAAGAATTGTGTTGAACCTCATTCAGAGCCATCCTAGGCCACAAGTTGGACATGCTTGGTCTAGATCTTCATGCCTGTCCTTGTGAGGCATTCAGTATTTTATCAATAAATAATGCTATTGTGATTTATTCATATGTTAATATTGTAAAATATGAAACATCTTCATTGTGGTTTGTTAATTTTAAATGCATGTGAATATTTTTTTTAAGATTTATTTTATTGTTTTAGACAGAGAAAGACAGAGACAGAGAAAGAGAGAAGGGAAAGGGCTCAGAGCAGTCTTCATAGTTGTACGTCATCAGTTTTTCGACATGGTTTTGTTCCACACAAATGGGCAGGGTTGCGCATGGTGGGAACTGAGCAGGGGGCCTCCTGCATGGAAGGCATGCCCAGGCCAGGGCCAGGACTTGATCCTCAGTCCCCCGGTCTACAAAGCGAGTGCTTAACCCACTGAGCCATCCCAGCTTCCCCACATGTGAATATTTTAACATCCCTCTGTTGGTCTGAGGGCCTAGTTTCTAAGGACTCTTACACTTAACATAGATTTAACTGTGGTCCAGTTCACTAATCTCTGTATTTCCTCTATTAGGATTTCAGCAAAATCAATCCAATCAGTTAAATAACTAAATACTATTTAAAAGCTATAGTGTGACAAGTGATGACCAAAACAATTTGTGTTTCATAGTGTGGATTTGATAAGCTTATTAACCTTTTATGTTCTCATGGAAAGAACAGCTTTCTTTGCAAGATCAAAATGGAACCATTTCAGGATTCATTTTCCATTGTGTTGAAGTTACAAGTGCTCTAACCTAACAGTGACTCCATACCTAGTGTGGAAATGTCCTGACACCAGCAGTAATCGAGACTCGCTCGTCTATTGTAAACTGACTGGTTGACTGAATGCTCTGTGAGTGCCCAATATCCTCTTCACAGTGACGGACATGAAATTTGAGCTCTTTTTCAGGCACCCCAGCAGACAAAACAACACCAACTGAAGATCAATCTATGCACAGATGTCAACTCAGTTGCTGTATCTATGGGCATGATTGGCTATGCCATATCTGACATAATTTTTTATATTCTTGAAACTTATCTTGTTTTCATTGATATGTGCTATAGAATGTTTCCTTTTTCCCAAGTGAATGAGTTGTGATAATTGGTAGAAGTATCTTTCATAGTCAAGAGACAGACAATGTACTGAGAGCTAACCATTAAAAGGCACATTTTTTAACTAATTTGCCTGTGACCCTAGCAGATAACCGTTAAGGGTGGTGGTGGTGGTGGTGGGGTTGTGGTCGTGGTGGTGGGGGTGGGGGGTGTTGTGTTTGTTTCTACTGCTTCCTTATACCAGAAAGGTAGAATCACTGAGTAACTTATATTGTTATTAAAAAAAAAAAATTAAGTGACTTAATTTAGTTAGTAAACAAAATTTAAATAGAACCCAGATACATCTTTTTAAAATCTGTTTCTTGCTTTTTATTTGGGATGAGGAGCATGTGGTCTTCTTGCAGCATTTGACCACCGTGCAAGTAAGGATTTCAGGTTGCCTTCTCTGTGTTTGCACCCTCTGTGTTGTTCCCTTTGTGTCCAGGGATCACGTTTAATTAGATTATGAGAAAAAGAAAAGCAAGGGATATCTTTACTTGGATATCTCTCAGGTATTTCAAACTCAACATAGCCTGTCTGAAACATGGACGCCTCCTAAAATTTTGCTCTTCCTCAATTGTCCCGGTTCTCATTAATAAACAGCTTTGTGTTTTGCTCCATTGCTCATGTGAAACCTTAACACCTCCCTCTTTCTCACCTCTCACATCCACTAAGTCGTCCTGCCTAATCAATTCTGCTTCTACTCTTAAAGCCTGCCCTCTTCTCCATTTCCACTGCTCCATCCCAACTAAAGCCCCAGCTATCCCCTCCTGGGACTAATGTGATAGTCTCCTCACTGCTCTTTACCAGGCACTCAGTCCTCTCCATTCTGCCATCAGAGGGTGCTTGCAAACAAGTGGATGTGATCAATACTTACAACTCAGTGCTTGAAATAAAAGCCCAAAACCCCCACAAAGCCCTTTGCACACTCTAGCATCCCCCTCACACCCTTTGCGTCACTCTCCCCTTGCTGTCTCTGTGGTAGTGCAATCACGTTGTTCTGCTCTGGATTCCTCACATACTTGTTCCCTCCCTCTACCAGTGCAGTGCATTCTGTTGCCTCTTCCTGGAGCCCCTGTGGAGTGTCTGTCCTTCTCGTTACCCTGCACCAGGGTGGAGAATCCTTTGCCCGTTTATTCCCATACCCATAGCTCCCCACACAGTGCTTGGAACATGGGCCCTAATAACTTTTTATTGAATGAATGAACAAATGAATGCAAATAACATTAAAGACAGCAGTAAGAACATTTAAAGTTAATGTTGCTCTACAAGGCATGCTGTACTAAATCATAGAAATGTGTTTTGAAAAATCAATCACTATCTTAAATGTATTAAAAATAAATTTTGTCTATTGCAAAAAATGAACAAAAGAAAAAGGAAAATAAATTCATCTTGACCACACTTTCTGGTTAAGTACCTTTTGTGTTGCTCATGTGAAGAGATGTTACTCTGGAGAAGAAAACCAAGAGATGAACTCAGGAAGTCAGTAAAACCACTGCCAATGACCCTAACTAGTTTCTTATGTCCTATGGAAAGCCTAAACATTTTTATGGAGAGGTTTTTGGCTTCAGAAGATCCTTATGAACTACTAGAAGAATGCTTTCCAGACATGATGCCAAGCTGGATCGTGATTTGTTACACTAACAAAAGCAACCCTTGCTGTGAGGATAAACACAACACAGCGCAGATGCAGTGCACTTGATGGTGGGACATGAATGAAGGAAAAGTATTTCCTGCCATTCAGGTAGCTTGCAGTATTTCTCAAAATAAGAATGGGATTTCATATTGTAACACTCTTGACCACATGCCAGTAGTATGCCCAGTGTTCTAATGAGTGGAGTGTATAATTTCTAATAATACTCCTGGGAGGTAGATCTGGTTTTGTCCTACTTTTCAGATGAGAAAGTGGGGCACAGAGAATTTAAATAACTTACACATAATCATAGACTTAGTGTTACACTGCAGTCAGGTTACAGGGTGCACTTGCTTAAGGCACCTTTTCCTCTTGTGAGGGGCCCAGGGACACCCGCATGCTGTGATGGGGGGCTATGGTGATACTTCTCAAGCGTTCTCTTCCAAGGCTTCATGTGTTATTAAAAGTCAAAATAAAACACCTTCTTCCAGATGCTTTTAAGGCAGTGTAAGCCAAGAAGTACCTAGAGCTACCTATATAGAGATTATATAATCATGTAAATAGTTCATATATCAAGTAACTTAATTTTAGGGTGTCATCTTTGAATCCTCCCACTTCTAAAGCTGGGTTAGGTATCCTTTCTCTAAGCTTCCATAACATCTCTTCTATCTTTGTTATTGCCTTAAATCTTTTCTGAGAGAGAAGATGAATGAGAAGGGGAGGAAGAGAGGAATGATAAACGAAAAATATGTAAATTTTAAACCCTCTCTCATAAAATATGTGACATTTAAACTACATGGCATTGTCTGTTTATGTAAACCTTTGAGTACAATAATACCATGCCTATTCTCCTCTGTTCCTCTCTGTAACTCAGGCTCTTGGCATAGTGCCTGACACATGGCACTTATTTACTCATGTTTATGAATAGACACAGTCAGTAACTAGCAGAGCTAAGATTCAAACCCAGGGCTCCATGAGTGTATGACACTGAAGCTCATACTCTTTTTTTTTTTTAAGATTTATTTTACTGTTTTTGACAGAAACAGAGAGAGACAGGAACAGAGAGACAGAGCGAAGGGCAAGGGCCCAGAGTAGTCTCCATAGTTGTACACCATCAGTTTCCAACATAGTTTTGTTCCACACAGGTGGGTGGGTCCACACAGGGCGGGAACTGGGTCAGGGGACTCCTGCAAGCCCCCTTGAGCCAGAGGCCCAACTGGAGACCTTCCGAATGGGAAGCACATCCCAGTTCAGCATATGGGTCTACACGGGCCAGGGCCAGGATTCAATCCTCAGTCCCCAGGGCTACAAAGCAAGTGCCTAACCCACTGAGCCATCTTGGCTTCCCCTCATAATCTTTGATGCATAGTCCCTGCCCATCTCAGTAACATACAGTCTTAACCAAAGGGATAAAACAAATTGACTCTTATCACAGAGAGACCATGATTTTGCCAGAAACAGCAGAAGTAAGATGCCCTCACCCTTGGCAGAGATTCTCATCTAAGAACTGGGGAAGTTAACTGAATCTTACTGAAAGTTGGCAGTAAGCTAATAAACATGGCAAAAGTTTGGTATATCAGTAAAGAAGGGTCAGAGTTTTGTGTACTCTGAAAATAAGACTGTGATATAGGCTGTTCTTTCAAAACAGCCAGTATTGTTGGTTAAACCCACACCCAGGAAACAAAAACTCTCATGCATTGCAGGTGGAAGTATTGTATAAATTGCTATAACCTCTTTGGAGAATAATTGCACAACAATTCATAACTTTAAATTACACATCAGGGGAAGCCGGGATGGTTCAGTGGGTTAAGCGCTCACTTTGCAGCCCCGGGGACCAAGGATCGAATCCCGGCCCCAGCCCCGGCCCGTGTGGACCCATGTGCTGAACTGGGGAGTGCCCCCAGTTCAGTTCTCACTGGGGTGAAGACCCCGGCCCAGTTCCTGCCCTGTGCAGCCCCACTCCCACCTGTGGAATGAAACTATGTGGAAAAATGAATGATGTGTAACTATGGAGACTGTTCTGGGCCCTCCCCCTTCTCTTTGTCTCTGACTCTGTATCTCTCTCTCTGTCAAAAACAATAAAAATAAATCTTAAAATAAAAAAATTACACACATCCTTTGAACCAGCAACTTTAATTCTAGTAATGTGTTCTACAGGTATACATACACATATGCACAAAGAAATATATACCATTATATTTATAGTTGCATTGCTCATAGTAACAATAAGGACTGATACTGTGCATTCATGAAATTAATGAAATTAAATACTGTGCAGGCATACAAAATGAGAATATTCTCTGTTTACTTACATGAAAGTACCCAAGATACAGATTTTTAATTAGAGAAAAAAGTCATTGATGTAAAAAAAAAACTAGGTATGTATGCATGTGTGCATATGAGTAAACTATTTTTGGAAGAAATCACAGGAAACCAGTAGTAATGGTTACCTCTGATGAAAAGAAGCTGTGGAAAGATGAGAGAAACATTTTTCACTATCTATTCACTTATGTCTTTTGAATCTATTACTAAGAGTGTATTGCCTATTCAAAATTAATAAAAATTTAAACCAACTATATAAAGAAGCATAGAAGTTGGATTTTTTTATTAACAACTTTTAATTTTGATATATTTTCAATTTTATAGAAAAATTACAAAAACACTACAAGAACCTTCCTTGGAGCATGCCTTGCATTTAGTTATGTCTCTCTGATATCTTATAATCTGGAATATTACTCAGCCTCTTTGTTTTCTTGACTGTGAAGTTTTCCAGTCACTGTGTAGAATGTCCTTCAATTTAGGTTTGTCTGATGTTTCCTCCTGGTTAGATTTATATTCTATGTTCCTGGCAGTCACCACAGAAGTGATTGTTTCGTCCTCAGTGCATACTATCAGGAGGTGCTGTACTTGTCAGAGTTCTCTGCCCTGGGCTACAGAAAATGAGGCTCTCTTTCAGGGTACACACAGAAGCATTTGGGTCGTTTTGTGGCACCTCAGGCTGGCAATTTGAACCCCTAAGCTCATCCTTTACATTCACCACATTGTCCAGCAATATTAGAAGTACCAGCCAACCTCTCATCGATTTGTTAGTTTTCCAAAAGTGTTCTCAAGTGTCATACACACAGTCAGTCACTCAGCTCCTTCTTATAAGAGGTTGATGAGGAGTATTCTGTGCAGTTTGTGTTTCTCTGTTGCCAGATCACATCATGGACTATCAGCACTTTCTTAGTACCGGAAATAGAGTCATCAGTTGTTTTTCTTAAAAAAATGTTTCAGAATTCCTGTAGAAAACACTGTTGTCCTCCAAAGGCATTTTTACATTTTCTCTATTGCTCCTCATTAATTCAAAAACTTTTTAGAACCTCTTTGTTTCATTCAGAAGCCAATGAAAATATCTGGCTCACTCAATAAATATTTTAGAATGTCTTAAAGAAATTATGTTTTAAAAATTAATTAGTGTTAAGCTGTTTTTAACCATTTGGGAAGTTCTATAGGAAATATCTGAACAGAACAAATACCATAGCACTGATGTTAGAAATAGGATATCAAGAATGGCTTCCTATGGACCTAGAGACCATCTTATTAAGCGAAATAAGTCAGACTGAAAGAGTCAGGAAACATATGACCTCACTTATATGTGGAATATAAAACTGAAAGTTACAAAGACACAGAGACCTATGGACACACTCAATAACTTGGCGATTGCCAGAGGGAAGGGAAGGAGGGGGGAGGGAGAGAGGGAGGGGAAACAGGAGAGGGCACCAGCATTATGGACAAACTTAATGGTTTGGTGGTTACCAGGAGAGGGGGGAGGAGAGGGGGAGAGTTGTGAGGGGAGGAGGGAGTGGGCACCAGATATAAGGTGATGGAAGGGGAACTGATACTGAGTGATGGGCACATAATACGATGCATGAATGATATGATGTGGACTTGTACATCTGTAAACTATCTAATTGTTACCAACCAATGTAACCTCATTAAATTTAACAATAAATAAATTAATTAATTTTAAAAAAAGAATGGCTTCCTAAAGGAGCTGATGCTTAGGCCAAGCAGATAGATAGAGGAAGAAGAGACTGGGTTGGGGAAAGACTAGTCTAGGCAGAATGAACCTCATGAGTAAACCATGAAGTCAGGGTGCTTTGGGAACTATAAATAGCTCATCAATGTGAAGGCAAGAGTGACAGAGGAAGGGGAGGTGTTGATGGGTAGAAGTGTTGTGGGTAGTTAGAGGAGAGTCAAGTGAAGAGAAAGGTGGAGGCCAGACACAAAAGACCAGTGTGCTCTACTATGGAATTTGTATATTACTCCTTAGGGATCTTCATTGGAAGGGGTTTGTTGTAGTAATCTTTGCCACCACAGTGAATGCAGTATTATCTTACCTCTCATACTATATTGTGATTTATTTATAATACTTCCCTGTTCTTTATTCATATCTTTTTATTCCCAGAGTCAGGCCCAGTGTCTGGCCCAAAGTAGATATAGAACAAATATTTGAAGAATGCATCATAAGAGTTTGTCATAAAAGGTTTGCACATGAAGGCCATAGAATGGCCTTCCATGGTCTCTTGAAAGAGATGGTATCATTCTTTTTGTCATCTAGGATAATTACAGCAGTTCCTCCTGGAGGCAAACCAAGCAGATAACTACATTACCTCAGTGCTTACTTCATACCCTAAGGCTTTCCAAAGCAGATTGAAATCTTGAATAGGTGGTAAAGTGTATACTGGCACCATCTAGCGGTGATTTTAAGCCCTAACCAAATTAAAAGTTTTCATCTTTAATAACTAAACTTAGTTTCAAATGAGATAAGCTTCTAACAGTTTGTAAATTGCTAAAGTATTGTATTTAATATATTATTTTGTTGAGACTTGATGGTATCTCCAAGTTAATAGTTATGTATATAGTTTAATAGTGTCTTACAAACATGATGCCTAGAAGTTTTGGTAAACAAATTGTACCATTTGAAATTAAATGGAATTTCAGAGAAAATACATTGTTACACCTGGAATCTTAGAACAACATTCTGATCTCCTGTGTTATTTGCTATGCCTCTTAGTCACAGAGTTCCAGATTCATGAGACAATTTTTTTTCTTACTTACTTACTTACTTCTTCCTTTCTTCCCTCCCTCCCTCCTTCCCTCCTGTTTTGACAGTGTTTTTAAAACTAACAAATCATGTTCCTTTCATTCTTATTCTGAAGACAGCTGTTGAGCATGTCATGCAAATTTTCAGGTTAAGCCAGAAAGGCCTGGGTAGTACTAAACCTTAGCTTTTTACTACTTTTATGGCTCTTTGAGTTATGGAGACAGTTTGCTTGTGAGTAGTTGCTAGTTGATTGACAACTGAGGGAGGGAATTGCATTATGGTCATTGAATTAATTCCTGGTGTTGTAGGGATTGCTGTGATTTAAGTAGTAATGTTAATAAAAATAAAAGCAGTTATTAAAAATCTCCTTCCTGCAGAACATAAGTGGAGCATAAAATTAATTGTCTCTTTTTAAAATACTTACACAATGCTAGAAGGAAAAAGGAGTATAATTATCACTGTCTTACAAGTGAAGAAACTGAAACACATGGAGGTTAGCTTTCACAAGGTCTCACTACTATTAAGTTTGCAATGTGAGCATTCAGAAACAGATGTAAAGGACTCCAGAGTTAGTGCTTTTAGCTACCATATAAACTTTCAGTAGTAGGATGCATAGGAAAACCACAGCAGAAAAATGCACAGAAAAACAAAGTGGTTAATAACTCTTTTTTAAATATATACCAATTATTTGATAAAAATCTTTTTTTTATTTATTGTTGACATTATCAAAAATAAATCTGTTTCCACTGCTAGTTATAGCCCACAGTCTTCATTCCAGTGTGAAGGAAGTTTAAGATTCGTGTTTGCCTTGTGGTCCCAGATGCTTAGTTATTGGCCCTGCAACAACAGTGCTTACAGACACGGCTGCTGTTGGTGGACCAGCATTTTGCCCGTCGTGATACTCCATAGTTCATCTCTTGGAAGTGACCTGTATGTCTACCTTTGTCTCTTGACAGGTAGAGCGTATTGGTGGCAACCACTTGTCCATTTGGGTGTTGAACTAGCTCTAGTTCATATATGTTTATATATGTGAGTTAATGTGTAGTGAATATACATAGGTTTTGTAAATTTTTTAAAAATTCTATAAGTATAGACACAATTTTGTGCAGTTGCAGTCATATCAGAGATGCTGGGTTGTTTTGTTTTTTTGTTTTTCCCATGTTATAAAAGGCTTTAATCTTTTTTAGAATTTGTCTTTACTGTTAATCAGTGTCCTTTGACTTAATAGCAGTACCACCACAATGGACTGTGGCTATTTCCTTTCACCTTGCTTCTCTTCCTTCTTTTATTTTTATTTTTTTATTGTTAAATTTATTGGGTTGACATTGGTTGGCAATATAGTTTCCTCGTGTACAACTCTACATTACACCATCTATACATTGTGTTATGTGCTCACCACCCAGAACCAGCATCACCACATATCTGGTGCCCATTTCCACTCATCCCCCACCCACTTAACCCTCAGGTAACCACCAAACTATTGATTGTGTCCATAAGTTTTTGTTTTTTTGATCCTTTCAGTTTTATATTCCACCTATAAATAAGGTCATAGGTTTTTTTATTCTTTCAGTCTGACTTATTTCTCTTAATAAGATGATTTCAAGGCCCATCCATGTTGTCACAAATGACTGTATTTCATTTTTTCTTACTGCTGAGTAGTATTCCATTGTGTAAATGTACCACCACTTCTTTATCTGGTCATCTATTAGAGTACGCTATGGTTGATTCCACGACTTGGCCACCATGAATAGTGCTGCAATTAACATTCCAGTACATGTATCTTGAGGATTAAAGTTTTCAGGTTTTTTGGGGGTAGATACCAGGAAGAGGGATGGCTGGGTCACATGGCAATTCTATTCCTAGTTTTTTGAGGAATCTCCATACTGCCTTCCATAGTGGTTGTACCAATTTACATTCTCACCAGCAGTGTATGAGGGTTCCTTTTTCTCCACAGCCTCTGCAGCATTTCTTGTTCTTTGTCTTGTTGATTATAGCCATCCTAACAGGTGTGGTGAGATGATATCTCATTGTGGTTTTTATTTGCATCTCCCTAATTGCTAGTGATGTTGAGCATTTTTTCA
>PVKE010013253.1:0-36858 GCA_004027555.1 Craseonycteris thonglongyai | reverse complement strand
TTAATGCGTGCAACCGCAAGGCTTGAACTCTGCATGACCCAATAGAATTGCGAACTCGGCACCCCTCCCCTGGTTTGAATTGTGAATAAAAGGACAAACTTGATGTAAATCAGGGCTTGTTGCTCTCGGATGAACCGGGGTGGCAGCCCAGATTCGAATCTGCTAATAAAATCTCCCTCACCAATTGGCAGAAGAGGGTCTGATTCCACCAAATTCTCTGTGTCGTGGTTGTCTGTCTCGCGGGTGGTCTCATTCGGCACAACAGTGCTACATCTACACAATTAAATATTACTCAATGTAAGAAAAGCTGAAATATTTTTATTTTCATGTATCTGGTAGTTTTTTGTATGTCTATTTTGGAAAAGTTTCTGTTTAGGTTCTCTTCCCATTTTTTAATTAGATCGCTTCTTTTTTTCTGGTTATTGAGTTGTATGAGTTCTTCGTATATTTTGGTTATTAGCCCCTTATTAGGTGTTGTTTGCAAATATCTTTTCCTATTTGGTTGGTTGTCTCTGTTTTGTTGACTGCTTTTTTTGCTGTACAGTTTTTTAGTTAGATATAGTCTTCTATATATATATAAAAGACTCTGAGCTCAAGGTCCATTACTTTAGTAATTATGCTTTCTTTTATGCAATTTATTGCTTCAAATCTTATATTTAGTTCTTTGATCCACTTTGAGTTAATTTTAGTAGATGGTGATAAGTAGCAATCTAACTTTATTGTTTTGCACATGGCTTTCCAATTTTCCCAGAACTATTTATTGAAGTTGTTGCTGTTGTTGTATGTTCTTGACTTCTTCGTCAGAAAGAATCTGCCCATATGTGTGTGCTTGTTTTTCTTCCAATTCCATGCTGTTTTGATTATTTATTTGTACTATAACTTAAAGTCAGGGAATGTGATAACTATAGCCTTGTTTTTCTGTTTTTTGTTTTTTAACTTTTTCTCATGATTGCTTTTACTATTGGGGGTCTTATGTGTTTGCATACAGATTTGAGAATTTTTCTATTTCATTTCTTTTAAAAATGTTTTTGGAATTTTAACAGGGATTGCATGAAATCTGTATAATGCTTTGGGTAATTTGGCCATTTTATAATAATTATGTTGCTACTTCCAGTACATTAACACAAAATACCGTTCCATTACTTTGTGTTTCTTTCCATTTATTTTAATAATGTCTTATAGTTTTAAGTATCTTATAGGTCTTTTACATCTTTTGTTAAGTTTTTTCCTAGGTCTTTTATTTTATTTGTTTATGAATTGCAAAAAAATTTGTTGTTGTTGTTTAATTTCTTTTGCTGAAATTTCTGTCTCTTGCTGATTGTTCTGCGTAAGACTTCCTATACTTTGTTAAATAAGTGTGGACAGGGCCATTCCTGTCTTGTTTCTGATTTTAGAGAAAAAACTACCAAGTTTTCAACACTAAGTACGATATTATCTTAGCGTTTGTCAGCTATGGTCTTTATTATGTTGAAGTACTTTACTTCTAGACTCATTTTTTTAAGTGTTTTAATCATAAATAGATATTGTATCATGTCAAATGTTTTTTCTGCATTTATTGGTAAGATCATGTGTTTTTATCCTTTATTTTGTTTATGTGGTATATCACATTAATCAATCTGTGTATGTTGAACCATCCTTGTGTCCCTAGAATAAACCTCACTTGCTTGTGATGTATAATCTTTCCAAAGTATTGCTGTATTAGATTTGTTAACATTTTGTTTAGAAACTTTACATCTGCATTTATCAGAGATATTGATCTGTAGTTTTTGTATTCTGCTTTTTTGTGTGCGCGTGTGTATATATGTTATCATTACCAGGTTTTGGTATCAGGTAATGCTGGCCTTATAAAAGAAATTAGGAAGTATTACTTCTTCAATTTCTTGGAAGATTTTGAAGAGCATAGTTAATAAACTTTTACCCCGTATTTTCCGGCGTATAAGACGACCGGGCGTATAAGACGACCCCCTAATTTTACAGTTAAAACATAGGTTTAGGCCTATATTCGCTGTATAAGACTGGGGGGGGGGCGTAGTCTTATACAGCGAATATAGGCCTAAACCTACGTTTTAACTGTAAAATTAGGGGGTCGTCTTATACACCCCGTCGTCTTATATGCCGGAAAATACGGTAAATGTTTGGTGGAATTCACTAATGAAGCCTTCTGGTCCTGAACTTTTGTTTTAGGGAGAAATTTTAAATGATTGATTCAATTTCTTTACTGTTGATTGATCTATTTGAATTTTTCAGTTTTTCATAATTCACCCTAAGAAGCTTATATATTTTTAAGAATTTGTCCATTTCTTCGAGGTTATTAAATTTGATGGCATATAGTCCTTCATTGTATTTTTGGATGATCCTTTGTAATTTGTGGTTTCTGTTATAACTTCTTCTTCACTTTTGATTTTATTTATTTGTATTTTTTTTCTTTTTTTCTTACTGCATGTTGTCAGAGGTTTGACAATTTTATTAATTTTACAAAGAACCAGTCCTTTGTTGCATTAAGTTCTCTATTAATTTTCTGTTTTGTATTTCATTTCATTTTGCTCTTATTTTTATTATTGATTTCCTTCTGCTACTTTGGGTTTTATTTCTTCTATTTCTAGTTCTTTAAGATGTAATGTTAGGTTGCATATTGGGATTTTTCTCATTTCTTGAGATAGGCCTATAATTATATAAATTTCCCTCTTATTATTGCTTTTGTAGCATCCTAATAATTTTGAAATGATATATATTCATTCTCATATATTTCTATGTATCTTGTTATTACTCCTTTAATTTCTTCTTTGATCCAGTCATTCTTTACTAGCATATTGCTTAGTCTTTATATATTTATGGTTTTTCCCATTTTCTTTTAGTAGTCAATCTGTAATTTCAAAGCCTTGTGGTCAAAGAATATGCTTGGTATGCTTTCAAACTCCTTGAATTTGTTGAGGCTAGTTTAGTGTTCCTACATATGGTCTACCATTGAGAATGTTCCATGTATGCTAGAAAAGAATGTATAGTTTGATGTTCTAGAATAAAATGCTCTGCAGATATTAATTATGGCCATTTGGTCTAATGTGTCATTTATGGCAGATATTTTATTATTGAATTCCTCTTTTGATGATTCCCTACTATAACTGGTGTTTTTCTCAATTTCTTTCTTTAGTTCTGTTAGTAGATGGTTTATGTATTTTGGTGCATCATGGTTGGGAGCATATATATTGATGTGTTATATCTTCTTGTGTTGTCACATTATTATTATGAAGTGTCTATCTCTATTTCTTGTTATGTTTTTTATCTTGAAGTTTATTTTGTCAGATATAAATATGGATACAACTGTTATTTTCTGGTGCCATTTATTTAGAGTATCTTTTTCCACCCTTTGAGTCTACATTTGTCCTAGCAGCTGAAATGTGTCTCTTGAAGGCAGCATATAGTTGGGTTTAGTTTTTTTGATCCAACCTACTACTCTGTGCTTTTGATTGGTGAATTCGGTTTATTTAAAATTAGAGTGATTATTGATACATAAAAATTTTATAGCCATTTTGTCTTTTGTTTTCTAGTAGTTTGGTGCCTCCATTGTTTCTTTAGTTTTTTTGTCTCTGTCATTTTAGTGTGGTGGTGTTCTAAGATTTTGTTTTTTCCCTCTGTTTCTTTTTACTTTAGGTTATGTATTTCAGTTTTTGATTTTCTTTTTGAGTAGTTGGCATTAGGTTTATATAAGGAAAGTATCATATATACAGTAGATTTTTTTCTTTAGCATGCATTTTATCATGATCCTCCTTTGCCAGTTCAGACCTTTATACCTTCCCCTTTCATATTTCATTATCAAAAATTATTCCTATTTATGCTGTGAGTTCATTTTTGAAACTATTGCCCTTTATGTTATTTTTAAGCTTATAGTGTTCTTTTGAAGTAGGGTTGCCATTTTCCGCTTCTGTCTGTTATTCATTTTACTCATAGTTTTGAGTTCTTTTTCCATTTTGTTTCCAGTAGAATAACTCTTCTTCATTGGTTCCTGTAATGCAGGCCTTTGGTGGAAAATTTCCTCAGCTTCAGTATATCTGGAAAGGTTTTTATTCCTTTTCATATCTAAAAAATAACTTTTCTGAATATATATTATTCTTGAATGGTAATTGCTCTTTTAATAATTTGAATATTTGATTACTCTCCCTCCTAACTTGTTGCGTTTCTGTTGAAAAATATAATAATAATCTAATGGGTTCTCCTTTGTAGGTTACCATCTTCTTTTCCCTGGCTATATTGAGAATTTTTATTTTTTTGTTGCTAATTTTAGATAGTTTTAATATATTGTATTTTGGAGAAGGCCTTTTAGGATTGAAATAATTAGGTATCTGCTTGCTTCTTGGATTTTAGAATTCAGTTTTATTCATAGGTTTGGAAAATTCTTATTGACTACTTGTTTGAATAGACTCTATGTGCCCTTCTCTCACTCTTTTCCTTCTCATATACCCATTATTCCTATGTTGCTTTTTGTGATGGAATCAGGTAGTTATTGTAGACTACTTCCATTTCTTTTAACTTTCAAGTCTCTCTCTTCCATCTGCATCAGTTTCAGGTTTTTATCTTCAACATTACTAATTCTGTCCTCCATCTTGTCAGTTCTATTTCTTAAGCTAGCTATTTTATTCTTTATCTTTTTTCTTAAGATATTCAGTTCTAAAAATTTTGATTCTTTTTAAAATGTTCAGTCTTTGGTAAAGTATTTGTTTTTTTAAATTTTCAGTCTTTGGTAAAGTATTCATCTTGTTTTTAATTAGAATTTTTTAATTTATTAAACTGTCTATCTGAGTTGTGTTGCATCTTGTTGAGTTTTTCCTAAATGCCATCTTGAATTCTATGTCATGTGAGTCACATATTTTCATATCTTTGTTTTATTTTCTGTGATTTTTTTTAAAATTTTCATTCTAAACTGCCTTGTTACCTTTGTCATTCATAGCAACTGATGGATGCTTTGTCTTCCTCAGCATCTAGAGGAATAAATTCTACTGCAAGTTTATGTGAAGATGTCCTTCATTTAATTCCCAGTAGGTAGTGCTAGACCATTTTATTTCACATTCTCTTCTCTGGCTTCTCATGGTAGAAGATGCCCTGGAAAGGTGAGCATTTCCTCTCTTACTAGGTTGTTTGGGTGTCAGTGAACCACCCCTATTGGGGAATGTGATGAGCTATTGGGATTTTGAGTCCCTAAAATCCCAGTGTTGGTCCTGCAGTCAAATGCAGATTGCACTGCCTGACAGGTCCTGGGTGCCCCACAGGAATCAGCCATGAAGGTGGGTGTGAGCTAGGCTAGTCAGAGGCTGCTGCTGTGTTTGTGACTTTGTTCTCCTCTAAGTAATGGCAACTGCTGGACCACAGCTGCCTCACCACTATATTTCCATCTTTGTCACTAGATTAGCCAGTGTATATCTGACACCAGGACCTGTCTCTTCAGTTGTCAGTGCTACTACAGTTTCTTCTGGGGCTCACAACTAGCCCTAGGAGTGTGCAAAGAGGAGACAGCTGGGAGAGTGAGAAAGGTGGTCAGGTTCTCTGGTTTTGAGTTTTGCCTGGCAGAGAGAACTATTAGATCACAGCTGTTGTACTTCTATATTCAGTCTTTGCCCCAAGGTCTGTTCCTTGATCATTAGGTTTATCTGTTTCGTATGCTGATGACTCAGGCAGGAAGGCACAGGGCCACAGAAAGTGTCCCTGCAGTTTCAATCCTACCCTTTCTTGGGACCCACAGTAAGCTCTTAGCTGTATCTATTGCAGCGAGTCTTGGGCTGTATCCATGAATCATTATTACCCCAGTTCTCCCACCTTCAGATGTTTTGATGTTTGTATCTCTCAGATATATTTTTGTGTTTTGCAGGGAATCCTTTGTTAAATTATAGCTGTTCAACTTGTAATTTCAAAGAGAGAGGTCACAGGTACCCCTCATGCCCCCATATTTCTGATGTCACTCCTAAAGTGTTTTAATAAATGATTAGGAAACAAACAAATTAAAAAATACAGTTATTATAGTAGTTTCTATTAAAACCTAAATACAATCATGATAATTCACTGCTTAATACCCACAGTTACCAGTGAGAACCAGTAACGTGGCTTAAAAAGCCCCTTAAGATCATGCCCTTGCCTACCTCTAAAGCAATACTTTTGCCTCCTCCATACAGTTTGGTTCCATTATATAATTTTATATTATTGTATCACCATTAAATCTATTTCATATTATAATTAAAGATTTTTATCACTTAGAAGCTCTATTAAGATAATAAAGGTGTCCCAACTGTATTACAATGAGGGCACAATAAACATTTGTTGAATAAATAGTATTTTTTAAATTGTATTATAATTATAATTAAAAATAGAAAACATTATTGAAATAAAGTAATACTAAAAACAACAAGAAAACATACTGATAGTTGTCAGATGAATGAAGGTTGAGGGGCTGGGTACAAAAGGTGACGAGGTTAAGAAGTACAATTGGTGGTTATAAAGTAGTCACAGGGATGTAAAGTACAGCATAGGGAATATAGTCAATAATATTGTAATAACTATATATGATGTCAGGTTAGTACTACTAGGCTTATTGGGGTGGAGTCACTTTACAAATTATGTAAATGTTTATGCTGTGTCTAAACTTAACATAATATTGAATGTTCACTGTAGTTAAAAAAAAAAAAAACAGAAGAAAAGATAAGAAAAGTTGAGATTTTTTGTAACCCATACAAAAAAATAATAAGCCAAGAAAAAAAATGCACATACTGCATAAAGAAAGCATTAAACAAATCTCATTAAATAGTTGAGAGCAAATTTCATGGAAGTGATAGCTCAGTTGAATTTAAACAAATTTGGAAGGCTTACATAGCAAAGATGGAAGCAAGAAAGATTATTGTGGTACACAGAATAAAGTCCTCTCAAAGATGCTTAAGTCTTAATCCCCAGTGGCTGTAAATAGGTTACCTTATGTGGCAAAGGCTCTTTGAAGATGTGATAGAGTTAAGGATCTTGAGAAGAGTAGATTAACCTTCATTATCTGGAGAGGTTTGATTTAATCATAAGAGATCTTATTAAGAGGGAGATAAGATGGTCAAATTTCAAAAAAGAAATGGGTATAGGGTTTGGAGTGATGCACTGTGATAGAGGATAGACAAGAGATGCAGGAGGTTTTAGAAGCTGGAAAAAACAATATATTTTTCTTCTGGAGACTCCAGAAAGACTAGATGAAAATTTTCTCAACTTGATACAGAACATCTACCAATAAAACTACAAATAATATACCTTATGGTGCAAAATTAGATGCAACAGGCAAAGATGTTCTTTTTTATAACTCCTACTGAACATCATTCTAGAAGTCTTAGCTAATACAATAAGACAAAAAAAATGAAATAAAAGCTATATATATATTAGAAAGAAATAAAGCTGTCTTTACAGATAATATAGTTGTCTATGTAAAAAATACAAAGAACTTCTAGAGGACAACAAAGAAGAAAATCAAGGTTACTTTGAGTTTGGCAATGAGTTTTTAGGTATAACACCAACACATTATCTTTGGAAGAAAATATTGTTAAGATGTGCTTCATTAAAATTAAGAAGCTCTGCGAAAACACTGTTAAGAGAGTACAAAGACAAGCCACACACCAGGAAAAAAAATATATTTGCAAAATAAATACTTGACAAAAATATTTATATTTTAAAATATACAGAGAACTCTTGAAAGATAATAGGCTATCCAATTAAAAAGGCAGAAAATATAATAGTCAATTCACCAAAGATATACAGATGGAAAATACACATATGAAATGATACCCAATATCTACCTCATTAGGAAATTGCTAATTAAAACAATGAGATGGCACTGCACACAAACTGGAATGGCTAAAATCCAAAACATCAACACCACCAAAATGCTGGAAAGATTGTGGACAAATAATCTTTAGACACACACACACATCTATATATATTACACATGCACACATATATGTATACACATATGCACATATACTAGATACATATAACATACATATATGCATGCTTACACAATACCCATATTGATTTTGATATATATGGAAATATAGATATAGGAAGATAATACATAATGAAATCGAAAAATTCATGTAGTTGTAAATGTGGGTATGTATGTGTGTGTACAGGTAAGCATACCAAAATGTCAGCAGACAGCTTCTCTATAAATCAAAATTAATTTTATTTGAATTTGTGCAATATGGGAGGACACCCCCTTGATAGATACTTAGAGGAAATGGGCTATTTTTTTTTTTAAAGATTCAATTTATTGTTTTTGACAGACACAAAGAGAAGAGGTAGGGCCCAGAGCAGTATCTATAGTTGTACATCATCAGTTTTCGACAAGGTTTTGGTCCACACAGGTGGGCGGGGGCCACACCTGGAGGGAGCTGAGCTGGAGACCTCCTGCATGGGCGGCAAACCCCTCAAGCCAAGGGCTAGACAGAGAACAAGAACCAAACTGGGGGCCTCTCACATGGGAAGAATACCCCAGTTCAGCGTGTGGGTCTGCACCGGCAAAGGCTGGGTCCAAGATTCGATACTCTGTCTCCGGGGCTACAAAGCGAGTGCTTAACCTGCGGAGCCATCCAGGCTTCCCCTGAAAATGGGCCGTTGATAGGATTTTGTGATCTGGACTCAGATGATTAAAAAAAACCTTTTAAAGGTCGGAGTCTTATTGGATTGGGGACAATAGTTTAGAATTGAGGGAAATAACAAGGAAAGGGTTTAAGACCTAACTAAACTGTTGATTCATTAGTTAGCTTCTTGCCCTATATTCTCAGATAAATTTTAGAAATTGTCCAAAACAAACTTAGGAATTTCACTCAAAACAAATTTATGTAATGTTTTATAGAATTATCTCTCCTAGATAAGAAAAAAAAAATTCCTATAACAGTGAAACTGTGTTGACATAGTAGTCTCAGTTCTCTATTAACTTGTACCTATAAAGTAAAGTGAAAACCTAAACTAGGTAAGAAATAAACAAACTGAGCCTAGAATATCTTATCTTACACAGTATGTGTGTGTATTTGTCATCCAATAGTGCTCATTAAAAACAAAACATCATGGTCACCTAATAGTATCCATTAAAAACACAACATCATGTATGTGATTATATGTGAAAAGATTATAGAAACTGAAACTGAAAGGGCTCTACAAGCCAAATATGGAAGAATTAAGTATTTAATTTAATAATGGTAGAAATACATTATAAATCATTGAATAAAATAGGTAACAAAATACTTCCCAACAAAATATTCATTAATTATAAATAGGAAAAACCTAAATTACAACAAGAGTGTAGCAGATACCACCTCAATCAAGTTCTGAAAATCAACCACTAATAAAAAAAAAAAAATTTTGTCACCAAAGATTATGCATTGAGAACACAACATCACATGTGTGAGTATCATGTCAGAAATGCAAAACTGAAGCTAAACATGAGGAAACATCAAATAAACCCAAATGACAGGACATTCTATAAAATAATTGACCTACATGTGTGGCCTGTATACTTTGAAAGTGTTAAATCAAGAAGAGATAAAAAATCTTTCCAACTGAAGAAATGTAAAATGTCATGCTAACAAAGCAATGAAAAATTCTGGACTAGATTCTATCTCTACAAAAAAAATTATTGGTATATTTGCCGAAATTTTTATTTATTTATTTATTTATTTATTTATTTATTTATTTATTTTTGACAGAGAGAGAGAGAGAGAGAGAGAGAGAGAGAGAGAGAGAGAGAGACAGAGACAGAGACAGAGACAGAGACAGACAGAGAACTGAACTGGGGGCACTCCCCAGTTCAGCACATGGTTCCGCACGGGCCGGGGCCGGGATTCGATCCTTGGTCCCCAGCGCTGCAAAGTGAGCGCTCAACCCACTGAGCCATCCCGGCTTCCCCTATTTGCCGAAATTTGACTGAAAAAAAAAAATTTAGTTCTGAAGATTAAATGTTAGTGATTTTCTGATTTCAATAATTTTATTTGGCTTTGTGTGAGAATGTGCTGGTTTGTAGGAAATGAAAAATAAATGATTTAGGAGTAATGTAGCAATGTCAGTAAGTTACACTGAAAGTTTTCAGGGAAGTTATTTAGAGAAAGAAAGAGAAACAAGAGAAAGGATAAGACAAAGAGAAGAGGAACAGAAAAGGAGAAAGGAAGAGAAGAAGTGAGGAAGGAAGTTATCTGTACTGTTCTTGAATTCTTATGTAAGTTTATAATTAATTAAAAATATTTTTAGAGTTTAATAAAGCAGTAAGGATGGTACTAAATATTTTTAAAGATTTCTTTTTGTTTATTTGACGGAGAGATAGGCAGACAGACAGAGAGAGAGAGAGAAAAGGGGGAGGGGGGAGCCCAGAATCGTCTCCATAGCTGTACATCATTAATTTTTCATATAGTTTCAGCCCACAGGTGGGCGCGGGGCTGCACAGGGTAGGAACCAGGCTGGCGTCCCAGCAAAAACTGACCTGGGGCCACTCCCCAGTTCAGCATATGGGCCTGCACAGGCAGTGGCCAGAGTGAGATTTGATCCTCAGACCCTGGGGCTGTAAAGCAAGTGCTCAACCCACTGAATCATTCCAGCATTCCATTTGAAGGTTTTTAGATGTGCAGGAATCACTCTCCCACCCACATTATGTTGTCACAAAATGAGGGAGTAGGAAAGAAAAGGAGGACAAGAGATCAGAAAATAATGTTTGCTTCTCGGAGAGAATGCAAGGGAGTTCAGTATGAACTATGGAGTAATTGTGTGTATGTGTGTATGTGTGTGTGTGTGTGTGTGTGTGTGTGTGTGCGCGCGTGCGCGTTTATAAATGATTACTGTGTAATGCTGTAAAAGATACTACTTGTTGTGGGTCCAGTGCAAATTTGTGAAAACTACCTAATCCAGACAATTGTATTTTTTCTAAATTTTTGCAGCTTCTTTTTTTTTTTCTTTATTTCAAATCCAGAATTACATTATAAGAGAGAGACACTAATGTGTACAATGATGCCAATGGATAAAACAGGTAATTCTAAGTAAATAATTAATATATAAATTTTAAAATGTTTAATCGGACATAAGTAATTATATATATGCTAAATAACAGTAAATATCAGCGATTATTTATCAGAAATTTATATGAGGGTTAGCCAACTATGGCCCAGAGTCCAAATACACACACACTTTTTTCTTAAATAAAATTTTAATGGAACACCATCAGACTTTTTTTTTGTTTGTTTTTGACAGACAGAGAGAGAGAGAGAGAAAGAGGGGAGCCCAGAGCAGTATCCATAGTCTTATGTCATCAGTTCTCAACATGGTTAGTTCCACACGGGTGTGTGGGGGCCGCAGGGGACAGGAATCGGGTGGGGGCCTCCTATATGGGACACTGACCCTAGCAAGAACCAAACTGGGGGCCTCCCACGTGGGAAGCACACCCTAGTTCAGCACATGGTTCTGCACAGGCCAGGGCTGGGACCAGGACTTGTTCCTCGAACCCCAAGACTGCAAAGCGAATGCTTAACTCACGGATGCACCCCAGCTTCCCACAGACTTTTTGTTTACATATTCTCTGTGGCTACTTTTCTGCTACAAAGACAGAGCTGAAGAGTTGCAAATAACCACATGGCTAGCAATGCCTAAAATATTTACTTGTGGGCCTCACAAGTTTACTGATCTCTGAATTAGACAAAACTATAATATACTGGTTATTAGACATGAGCATATGGGCAGTCAGGGAAGAAATATGGTGAGTTTTAAAAACTGCAAAATATTTTATTCTGTTGTAAGAAAAAGGGCTGTATAAGAAAAAAAAAAAGAAAAAAAAAGGTATAGTTCGGCTTTTGACTAAATCAACACTCCTGAACAATTTTTAAAAATTATACTAACGGTGTCATTTGTTAAATCTTTACCTTTTGCTTTGCATAGTGTCTCCTTTAATAGTACCTTTAGGGAAAGCTGGGATGGCTCAGTGGGTTAAGCGCTGGCTTTGAAGCCCTGGAGACCGAGGATCGAATCCCGGCCCTGGCCCATGCGGACCCACATGCTGTACTGGGGTGTGCCCCCAGTTCAGTTCTTGCTGGGACCTATGTGGGAGGCTCCCGGCCCAGTTCCTGCCCTGCTCAGTCCTGTGCCCACCTGTGGAGTGAAACTATATGGAAAACTAATGTCAACTATGGAG
The DNA here is from genome assembly GCA_004027555.1 of Craseonycteris thonglongyai. Lineage (NCBI taxonomy): Eukaryota > Metazoa > Chordata > Mammalia > Chiroptera > Craseonycteridae > Craseonycteris > Craseonycteris thonglongyai. The sequence goes on along the minus strand of PVKE010013253.1, from coordinate 24,683 downwards.
ACTGCTCTGGGCCCTCTCCCTTCTCTCTGTCTCTCTCTGTCTCTGTTTCTCTCTGTGAAAAATCAATAAAATAAATCTTTAAAAAAAAAATAAATAAATAGTACCTTTACTAATAACCAAGGTATTATTACAGCTCTTCTTTTACATGTGAGGAAATTGTGATTTATGCAGACTAGAAAACTTAGCAAAATTTACCTAGTATTTACCTTAGAAGTGATGTGACCAAAACTTAATTTCAAGTCTGTTGAATTCCAAAGATATACTCTCCACAACTATGTTAAATTGTGCTTTTGGTCCTAAACAGTGAAGTGTCTCATCAATACATATTACCAATACCAGAAAAGAAAGTTCAAATGGAATGTTCCCACTGCAAATGAGTCCATAGGATTTTTCTTAAGGGAAAAAAGGTATACATAAATATTTATTGGTTTACATTATAAGAATTTTTTTTTGATAAGGAGAAATAATAGCTCAGAATATAACTCATATAAGAAGACTTATTAAATAATTTTATATAACCACTTACATAAAATAGAAATAAAAATGATAATACGTTACCAGTGAAACTTTGTTTTGTCATCCACAAATGTGCATCCTTAGCAGAAACTATTAATTGTACTTCAAAGTCTTCCATATTAACATAAGGCTAAGAAATTTGACCTCACGTAAATGCTATAAGGATATAATAGAACCTTGTTACCAAAATGCACAGAACATACTAGGTAACAAATAATAAACTAGTTTTAAAATACATTGGTTACATAAGAAAATGTTTTTTCTTGCAAAAGTATTTTTTTAAAGAACTCATCCTCTAAAGGGATTATAAAACAATATATTTTCATTTATCTAAGATACTATAGGTCTGGTTTTCATGTCTGAGTACTTTGATTTTTTTGAAAGCAGAAATCAATAATCTCTTGAAGTATTTCCACTTCCAATACTTAGAAAGTAGTATTAACAGTTTACTGGATACAAATCGTGCCCAGAGCTGACCTTAGAAACAGAGGATATCAGACTCGTTTACCCTTGGCCTCCCTCATGCCACTTCTCATGCAAACATTGACTTAACTAAACCTCTTGATGGTTCTTATGACTAAACTCATCCATTTCCAGAAGCCCAAGTATGCAAATTCTTTTCAATTATCTACCATTATTATTAAATAAGAAAAAAAAAAAGCATGAAGAAAACAGAATTTTGGGGATGCTGGGATAGCTCAGCAGGTTGAACGCTAGCCTTGTAACCATGAGGTCCAGGGATCGAATCAGGGCCCTGGCCAGTACAAACCCATATGTTGAACTGCAACACAACTGGTAATTGTTCAGCCCTGCTGTGAAGGTTCTCACCTCACATGTGGGAGCCCTCAGTTCAGTTCTTGCCCCACAACATCTTATATCCATCTGTGTGGGGCAAAATCATGTCACAACTATGATGTACAACTATGGAGACTGCTCTGGGCTCTCACCCTACCTCTCTCTCTCTCTCTCTCTCACACACACACACCTTCTCTCAAAAACAATAAAATAAATCTTTTTTTTAAATATAATTTAATGATAAAGATATAATCTTAGTAAAAACTAAGATCTTAAAACTATTAGTAGTAAAAACAGAATTTTCTATTGCTAACAAATCTGTGCCACGTATAGATACATACATATTATGCACATATATGGCAAAAAAATTTCTGTCTTTATAGTTATTTTTTTAAACTTTAAATCATTTTCCAAATATCTTTAAATAGCAACAAATACTGTTGTATTAAAAGACAACTACTTTATTGTTGCAGGATTTCACATCTTCACTAACATTTAATAAGCATTTACTATGTGCTACATGTGTATCTAATATTCATTAAAATTACATGAAGTGGCTACTAAGCAAGTATATAGTATATAGATTGGCAGTATTTTACTTCTTCACTGAAGTTTAATAAGCAGTTACTATGCTACCTGTGTATCTTATTTAATAGTCATTAAAACTACATGAAGTGGCTACTAAAGAAATATATGGTATATGAAAACTGGGGATTAGACAACATAAATTATCCAAAGTCTCACAATTGGTAAAAGATTCCCCCCCCCTCCCCGTAAGGTGATACATTTTATTAAATTACCCTTTGCATTTTTTGCTAGTACCGCTGGCAGAAGGTAGCACTAAGAAGAGCATAAAGCAACTCAATTATACAGTTTTCAAAATACATAATTCTTTTTAGTCTCATGTCCTGCAGCTTCACAGCTAAATCCTTAAACTCACATTCCGAATTGGTCTGATCCATTAGCCCAGCCGCTCAGCGTAAGCTGCACAAGAAGTGGGACAGGAATGAGTAGCCATCTTTCATTTAGTAAAGTACGGTTTTGTTGTCTGCCTACTCCCCTCTGTCCAGAGAAGGTTGAGTGATTTTTTCCAATATTTTAAACTCACAATTTGAGCAATGCTCTCAGACCTGTCCATTTTGTTTCTCTAAGTCAAAATACTTTCAATGTTAGCTTCTATTGATCTATTGAATTTCTAGAGGGACCCAGGTACAATTGGGGCAAATCTTATCTTTTATAAGCTCAAACTCTTCATTTATGCAATTATCCCTCATTTGAATGAATTCAATGTATGTTTGCTCCTCATCTCCCCTTTAACTTAAGCTTCAAAATAAAAACAAACCTAACTCCAACTAGTTCTTATGGTTAATATCTCTAATAAAGCCATGTTACACAGAATTGCTGTCTTTCTCATCATATTTGCATTTTTAAACTTGGTAACTCTCATTTACAACAGAAAACTTCGTTTTTCTCCTGGTAAAGGAATTTTGAGCATTACAGGGAAATGGGACACACTTTAGAGAGGAGACTAAGCCATGTAACTCATGCAATTTGTCATTATAGAATAAGACTAGTGAATATGACCCTATAAAAGACCAGTCCTGAGGAGTAGCTCTGGTGTATTATCTAGACACCTAATCTTAGGAGTTATAAAGCGTGGTGGAGCCCCTTTGTTCCTTTATTGGGAGTCTAAATTGTATAGCTGTAGTATCTGTCCCTTCCCTATTGCCTTCTTCTCTAACTTTCTCTCAACCCTGTCTTATTTCTTCTGGTATCACAAATCCAAGATTCACAGATTATATTCATTGGTGTATCTGATAATATTCTGTAAGTGTTCTGACAATTTATAATATCTTATGATTGATCTCTGTGTTTCTATTTACCATTGGTTATGAAGGTTATAGTGAATAAATATGACAGCACTCACAGTCATTATTAATAGTGTCATTATTGATATGCAATCCACTAAGCAATGCTGCTTCTAAGAATAATCATTTCAAAAATTAAATTACAACATATTTGCTAGATGTGTATTTTAATATGTGGCAAATATAAAATATTATTTTATACTGAAGTGTCGCTTTGTGCTTCATTCATACTTAGAGATGAGTTATCAAAAACAGATCAAGCTGTTATCTTCATAAATCATAATGTGGAAATTATAACTTCAAGGAGATCCGCCTGGCAACAAATAAATGCAGGACCAACGACTAAATGTGACAATTATGTTATTCTCTATGAGGTCAGAGTGTAATTCTCCAAAATAATTATTTTCCAGTCCTATTCTTAGACAGGATAATTGGTTTAGTATATCCAGTCAATACTTACTTGTTTCTGCTATTTCTGGTTGTATATTTTTTTCAGAGAATGCAGATTGCTGTTTAGCTCAGCGGTACAAATCTTTGTATATCAAACAAAAAGCAAAATGTTTAGATAAATTGAAAGCTAAAATTTTTTCATTTAACCAGTTAAAAACTTTTAAAAAATCCTTAAGTATATTCTCATAAACACCTTTGTGTATATCTTTTTTTTTAATGAATTATTTTTTGCTTCTTCACTTGATCCTAATTTCTCCCATGTTCAATCCATGTCACTTCCTTAGTGCCTTGTTCCAACAATCATCACTTCTCAATTCATTATCATTTTAGTGTTGCCCTAATTCCTTTTTTATTACCAAGTTTAATAACACTCCAACCCATTTATTCATCTTAATATAACAACACTAATATTCCACAGCACTACTTCCTTGCCTTATATTTCTGTCTCAATCCTCTTACATCTAGGTACATAGATACACAGTCCTGGAATTGCTGCACCTAAGGTCATCAACTACTATCTAGTGACCATGTTCTTTGAAACTTTTCTTTGACTTCTCTTTGACTCAAATACCACCCACAACCTTTTGCATCATTTTGCATCAGTAATACTTTCCTCTTCGCTTCTACAAAAAAAGCTTTCTCACTTCTGCTCTCTATCATTTTCTGCTTCCCTATTAACTTTTTTTTTCTCACTCTTTCTTAAATTCACATCAACTATATGTACGTGTTTCTCCCACCACCACCACCCCTTTCTTTTTTTTGAGCCCTACACATATATCTTCATATTTATACTTAATTATTTATTTAGATGAAACATAGACTACTGTCTCAGCATGGCTAGTCTCATTACATGCACTAATTCTGTTTCTCTTTATCATGCACTAATTCTGTTTCTCTTTATCAAATACATTTTCATGTAATAATAGTGCTGAAAAGTATTTTCCAGTTCTCCTTCCCTCAGCCTCACTTAGTCAAAAAGCTCTCTCAATTCTAGCATTCCTCATTTCTCTTCTCACTGTCCTATCAGTACCTAAATTCAATTCATCCAAATTCCTAGATTTCTAGCTTTATCTTCAGCCTCCAATATCACCAGTCTCTCCTTCCTTTAGTATCCACAAATTCTTTATTCAGACCTAAACTTGACCTTTGTTTTTAACACATGGTCTCCTCTATCATTCTCAAGATAAAATTCAAATTGCTAAACATTGCTATGTCAACTAAACTCTCCTCTTCTCCTTTCCCACTAAATAGGCCATATTTTAGCCATTAAAGATTATTTGCCTTATCCCAAATAAATGTCAACTTCTCAGGGCTCTTTGCTTTTACACATTCTCTGTGGAAACATCCTCTCTTCTCTTGATGATTATTTTTTATGATTTTGTCTCAGAAAATAATTACTATGTAAAAGAAACTACCTCTGATAAAACAGTGCTAGATTGGTACTCATACCCTTTGCCAAAGCATAAGAAATACAACCAATTTTATAATATCAGTTATGCACTGTTATAACTTTTGATATCTTTATCGATCTTCATGGAATTTGGCAGGGACGTGGACTATGTCTTGTTTTTTTATGTCCACTATGCCAAGTAGCTTGAATTAATCTTAAATATTTATGAAGAACAAATATTTTAGTCTACAATGAAATCAGAAATATCAAATCAATCACAGATCAATCAGAATTTTATTTATCATACAGTATGATAAAACTGAATTATTACTGACTCATGTTTAATTTTTGAGGAGGAATTTTGAGAGCACAAATATTTATGAGCAGGATATTGTTCAGCCTCTAAACAGGGTATATACTTCACTAAATTCCTTATACGAGACCAAAGGAAATAATAGATAAATAAATTTTCAGGAGGAGGAGCCCAGAGCTGTGGAAAACGATGGATTGTAGAGCTAGAGCCAATCAGAACTGTGTTCTAAACAAGAAATATTTTTTATCTTCAGGACAGAGGTGCAACATATTTATCAAGTAAAATTTGAAAATTACTACTGTAGGCCTTTCATTCTTCCATTTTCTGCCTGGTAGTGTCTTTTTCAGTCTATTAGGCCCTGTAATATATAGTGACTAAATAATTTGCAATATATTTTAAATTTATAAGTATACACAGTATAATATATTTTATATTATATAAATATACTTATATTTCTTAGCAACAGATATGCCAGGAATAGAAAGCCAACATTATGACTCTTATTTTGCATATTCTGACAAAATGAAGGACAAAATCATTTGCTGACAAAATCATATGTGTGTGTGTGTGTGTGTGTGTGTGTGTGTGTATCATTTTATTCTCTATTCTAATATCCCATTTTATGGTTGGAATGAAGCACTTATCACCATCTTACTATATTTGTGTTTATTTGTTTTTGTATTCCTGACTTCACTTTGTTTTATTTACTGCTATTTTCTCAGTGCCTAAATGAGTGCTTGGCTTATGGTAGAAACTTTATGTTGCATAACTAATTGAGTGAATCAAAATATTAATGTCTTAATCTGTAATTATTTCCTTCCAGTTTTTACACAGCGATAAGACTGATTTTTAAAAATTACAAAACATATCATGTCACTTAATACTACACTTAAATCTAAACTCCTTAACATGTACTACAGGATCTGATCAGATATACAGGATATGACTTCTGTCAATAGCTCCCCCATTCGACTCAAAGGGATAACTTGTGAATGGCTGAGTGAGGGCTTTAGGATCGTTGTATCATGAGGTCTGACAATTGAGTTCACAAACTCATCCTAGAAAAAAGTGCTACATAACTTCATTGCTGAATATCACTACACTCACCTTCAAAGTACTCTCCTTGGGAAGCTATGCACCAAGGCCAGTGCTTAGTTCACCCTTCAAAGCACTTTTGCAACTTTTTTTCAGGAATAGCCATCAGAGCCATCATTGTATTGCCCTTGATGTCCTGAATGTCAATAAATGTCTTCCTTTCAATATTTCCTTTATCTTCAGGTAAAGAAAAAAATCATTGGGGGTCAGAACAGGTGAATAGAGAGGGCATTCAAATACAATTATATGTTTAATGGCTAAAACTCCTTCACAGACAATGATGTATGAGCTGGTGTATTGTTGTGATGCAAGAACCATGAGTTGTTGGCAAAAAGTTCAGGTCATTTTGCCTAACTTCTTCATGCAGCCTTCTCAGCCCTTCCAGTCAATTTGGTTGATGTTTGTCTAATTGGTATGAATTCACAATGAACTACCTAATATCAAACAAGGTTAGCAACATTTTGACTCTTGATTTGGACTAACAACATTTTTGGTCATGGGGAATAAGCTGACTTCCATTATGCACTTTAACACTTTGTTTCAGGCATGGTATTGGTACACCCACGTTTCATGACCAGTGATAACATGATGCAAAACAACATCTTGCTTCTCCAAAAGATCTTGAACAATTTTGACACTATAACAGTGTTCAGCAATTTTTGACCAAAAAATAGCATGACTCCCATGCCCCGCCTTCTCTATTCATTTTATCTCCATCCAGCCCCCAAGCAACTTATTTTTTTTTCCCCACATGAAAAAAGTTCCCAAAGAGAAACACATTGCCAATGTAAAAGAGGTAAAACAAAAAAAGGAAGAAGCTCTAAAAGAAATAAAAATTGATGAGTTTAAGATTGTTTTAAGCAATGAGAAAAGCTTCTTGACAGGTGTATTGCATCAAACAAATAGTACATTGAATATAACTGAAGTTTAAACATGTAAGAATGAATACACAATTTTTTTTATAAATAAATTCCTCTTTGGGCCATTCCCCCTCATGCCTGTTTTACTGTTTGCCTACATATATATTCTTGATATGTTATTCATGGATGTGATAAGCTTTCAAATCTCCTACTCCAGGTGCTTAGCATTTAGTTTAGTTCCTTAGAATTCTTATGTTTCTAAATCAACAGGCATCTAATCTTCTTGTTCCTGAGTAGCTATAATGCCTGGGCTATAATAAAAAATTTAGAATAGAATTACATAGAGAGGATAAAGGAGGAAGCCAATTAACCCCAAGTATAATTCTCTTGAAATACCCAAAGCAGTAGAGAGAAGAGCAAAAATATACATTAAATGTTGCCAATTTCTTTTCAATACAAACATTGTATTATTTTTTTTTAAATCACCTAAAATTCACTAACACCATTTCAGGCACCATATTGAATTTGTGCATAGATTAGGATGAGCTATGAAACTCCATACACAATTACGGGTATGCACCTATTTACTTTTTATATTTATTAAAATATAAGTATTGCTATTCATATTTATTAAAATATTTATTGCTATTTTGTTTTATATTTTATATAAATTTTATGATTATGTTTGAAAAGCATATGATATGTCACAGAAAAAGGCCTTTATGTTCCTTATTTATTAAATAAAGCTGACAAATCTTCCCTTGTAGAGTTTTCAGTGGAATTGCAAGTACTGAGTAAATGGTACCAGTATGCATTTGTTGTGTTAATATATATATTTATAGCATTTCTTATTTGAAAATCTTTCCCTGTTTTCAAAAGTCTTTTTTTTTTAAACAATTACTAGTTACACAAGTTTTTAACCTTAGTTTCACTTTCTGGTCAAATACATACATATAGCAATACCAACTAGTATGACTCAGATTTTACTATATTTTAAAAACAATTTTACATAACTTTATATTTATCCAAAAGTATTTCCATCCTTATCATTATTTTATATGTTTAAAGGGATAATCCTGACTCTTGAAGAAAGATAAATGGGAACTTTTTCCATTATCATGAGGAATCATTATATTAGTAACAGTTGAGTTTATTTATCACCTACTACATTGCAAATGATATGCATAATAAACATGTTACTGCTAACCCTTACAGCACAAATGTTATCTTCATTTTTGATATGATAAAACTGAGAATTGCAGAGATTACATAATTTATCCAGTGACCTAAACATGAACAAAGTACAGGTTTCTCTGACTCCTGTTTTCTCAATTTTTCTAGAAATGCAGCCATCATCTTTTATCAAGGTTCTCAACTAGCTAACCAATGTGCATAGACTTATAAGCCGAGAGCTAGGTTACCAGCATTTGTAAAGTTTAACTAGAAATAACTTTATATTGATTAATGTTTTCTGTACTACTGTTGCTACAAAAATATTTAATTGATTCAGTTTTCCTTTTCTTAGAATATTGCTGACAATAGTAGAATCTAAATACTTTGCTCAGTCACAACAATTATTTTCCAGCCATAGCTACATAAGATACATCATTATTACTGCATTCTCCTTTAAATAATAAAGTCTGTAAAAAATGGAACTGCACAAATACTAAACATAGCTAAAACTTTAAATGTATATAATTAGAGTGACATTTGATATTTCATTTGCCACAGAATTATAGAAATTTAGAAGTAGAAGTGTTACACTAAATTAGTTCAAACTCTTTATGGAGGCCCAGAAGATTTATAGAGACCTAGAAATAGAATTTAAATCTTAAATGCACATAAATAGTTTCTACCTGGAAAACTGATAAATGACTCAATGCATTAAAATTCATGCTAAATGTGAAATATATTTGTTCTTTCAATAATCATTAAATGTGATCCATGTATGAGATGTTTATCCAGGCACTGGAATCCCAGTGGTGAATAAAACAAATAAAGTCCCTGTTTGTATGGAGCTTATTCTTTAGTGGAAGAGAAAATAATTCACAAGCCAGAGAACAAATAAATTAACATAAATTTTAGCTTTGATAAGTGTAATGATGAACAGAGTGTCTGGAGATTGAGTGTGTGTGTGTGTGTGTGTGTGTGTGTGTGTGTGTGTAGCTATTTTAGGAAAGACCCACTCGGAGGTTATAACATATAAGTGGATACCTCTCTGAAAAGGTGGTATTTGAGACTCGAATCATAACTAGCACACTATGTGAAAATCTGACATCAGAGTTTTTCAGATAATTCAATGGCCCTCAGGTTTAAAGCTAATATTTTAAAAGGTAGTAGATAAGGGACTTAAATTTTTCTACATGAAAGGGGCATGAGATATAAATTTGGCTTTCTATTCCTGGCATATCTTTTGACAGGCAGGTGCATTGTCATGGTTGAAGAACCAGTCATCTATTAGCACAATTTGGGATGTTTCTTCAACAAAACATGAACGCAAGCTTCTCAGAATTCCCAGGCATAAACTTTGGTTGACTGTTTGACCTGGAGGAACAAATTCTGAGTGCATAATTTCTCTCACATTAAAGAAAGATAATTTTAGGTTTCTTGGGGGTCTTTCTTCATATTCTTATTTCTGAAGTTATACAGTCTTTTGAATAAAATATATTACATTTGTAAGAGATGAACATCACTAACAAAACCAAATTAAATAAAATTGCAAATGAAAGGTCAATGCAAAAATGTATACATATAATTGAGAAACTGTTTTACCCTAAAATGTAAAATCACAAATATCTTATTTATAAGCTTATAGCTATACACTGTTACCAGTTATTTTAGCAATAAATATTTTCACTAAATATATCTTAATGCTTCTTGTATTACAGATTTCTAAATGTAAAGTGCTATGAACTATAGACTAAGCTCTTTTAGCATTCTACTTAAAACAAAATATGTAGCAAATATATTCTTTGCCAAGCATGACATTAATTAATATCATTTTAGTTAATTTTTATTAAAAAAAAAACAACAGTCAGATTCAATACTCCTTAAGGCAGAAACAAGCTTTCATAAGCTTTATCATTTCTATGACATCATATGTGCTCTGAAATGTAAATAGAGGCGAACCAAATGTTTCACGTTTAAAACTGGCCACCCCAGAAATTTCAGCTCAGACCTTGTCTTATAAACATCCTATGGGCAAGAGCTCAATGAAAGCTAATAAAAGAGGCACCTGTGGTTTTTTAATTAAGCCCATTTACTATAATTAGCCAGCTTTATTTTTCATAAGTCGACTTTTTTCATTGTTGTTTAAACCATCCCAGTGGTGGCCATAAACACCATGCAGTTTTAATGGGGGAGGATTTTGTTTCTTAAAACCCCAGGCAACTTGAAACCAAAGCAGTCAGGTCACTACTAAAGGGAAAAAAGAAATTGAGGTCTCTGGTTAACTAAGCTCTAGCTGTAGACAATTCAATGCAAATAAAATGAACTGTCATTAGTAAGTTCAGTCTTATACAGTCTCAGTAGATTTACCTTTCCCTCAGGGGTTACTTCCCAGAATGGTTATTTTTGATTCATTTACTTTTCTACGTGGTTAACCCTTTAAAAATAATTGCATTCAAAAGGAAGTATATTTTAAAATAAAATCTCAGGGAATTGTATAGAAAATATGTAGCAATAAAAAAAATTATAAATATGTATAAGAATAGCTAATATCATGTTAAGTCAATATAAAATAATTTCATATTTAATATATACCAAAGGATTATTATTTATTTGAATTATTTGAGCTTTATTTTTTGTTCCAGGTATTCTTCAACAATTGCAGCCCTAAACATTCACTTAGAAATGTAATTATTTATTCAAATATATTTCACATCTATCGTTTTGCTTAGCTCTGGTCATAAAAACAGAAACTCTTTATTTTTCTGTGTATCAGAAGAGGGTTCTTGGAACTTTTATAACATGAATCCTTTTTTGTTAACAAATAATAATTTTGAAAATTATGTACACTTAAAAATACAATGTTTTCAGACTAACATAATTCCAGTGTCCTGATAAAAGTAATTTGAATTCTACATACCCCTGTTTATAAGAAATAGTTGATATGCAAAAGAAAAAAATCTATAATATACTTTATTCCAACAAATATATTTATTCTTTGATGTTATTATACAACTGACTTTCAAAAACAGCACCACACTTTACAAGGCAGCTAAGGAATATAGATGTATGCAAACTTACAAATAAGAGTTTATTTAAGCAAAAAAAGTACACTAAGAACTACAAAGATGATCAAACTCTTGATTATAATAATTTAAAATTCTAAGAATTGAGTATAAGAAAAAAAATAGAAACTTTGGCACAGTGCATAAAGTATACAAAGAAATTTCAGCACTACATGTAATCACAAAGAGAGAAAAAGAACCTAAATGTCTACCTAAAAACAAACACAAATCACAGGGCACCTATTCAAGTAAAAAGTTTTTAAGGACTACTGAGCTTGATTTGGTTGGTCTAGTCTACTTGGAAAATTGTTTGACATTCCTAGTAAAGGGAAAAATATGTGTACCCTGTGGAGCAGCAATTGCATCTTTATAATGTATCCTAGAGAAATTCATACTGTTATACTTAAGATATACTCCTATATGTACAAGAATGATCAAAGCAGTTTGGTTTGTGATAGCAAAGTATTGAAAACAATCCACATGTTATCCATAAGAGAGTAAAATTTAAATTTGTGATACAGTCATACAATATTATATTACATACCTATAACAATCACCCACTACAACTGCATGCAATACAATGAAATAAAAAAGACAAATTTTAATGCCTGGTTAAAAAAGGAGAAAAGAAAATAATACATGCAGCATACTTTTATTATTTAAAGAACAAGAAAAGCAAAACTCTTACCATACTGCTTAGAGAAATACATATGAGAGCTGTCCAGAAAGTATTCAGCCATGTACTATGAAAAATAGAGGTATTTATGGCTGCATTTTTTCCCAGACAGCCCTTACGTATAGGTGTTAAAGTATATACAACAAGAGAATAATTTTTATAAAGGCATGTAAGTAAAGTAGAGAGAAGTTTATGACTAAAAGAAAATACATTGTAGGCTTCTGAAGTGTAACTTATTCCATAAATTTATGATTCATAATCATTTATGTTATATTTCACAATACAAACTTAACACCTTTAAATATATCATTTTTGAATGAAGTAAATAACAGTTATTTACAGAATAGCAAGATTTCCTTTTTTTGGATGTGAGTGTGTCTATGTGTTTATTCACATATACTTATATAATAATTTAGATAGATAGATAGATGATATATAGATAGATAGTACATATGATAATGTTCTTCATCAAATATCTCTGCTCCTTTTCACAGAGATGAGCAGATGAATGTGGGCAAAAAGCTCATGTGACCTTGTTGAAAACAAGAAGCAGGTCATTGAATCAGCAAGTTGCTCAGCGGTTACTCTGGGCTCAACATCACACCCTTGTACACCTGGCTTTTGTGTTGGCATTTAATGTTGAAGATTAAGTAATTCAGTTATAGATGTTACTCATGACTTCTTTACCTCTTCAGTTTTTTCTCAGTAGCCCTTGCTGTTGACATGACATTCATGTAACTCTCACTGTATAAAATCATTTAAAAAAATTTTACCATCTATTCCATCTAACTCCTGACCCATCTGTATAGTCTCTGCTGTAAGTCCAGTTTATCCTGACGATGGCCTGGCCCTGTTGGCATGCTGGCACCCATTTCAGAACTCCATCCTATAGAAACTAAATGAATCTTACGTATGAAGTACATACATTCCCTCTCTCTTTGCCTAAGCTCACAGCTTTGTCTCCTTAAATAACCACTGCATGTTAGCTCAATTTCATCTGTCCTCAGTGTTTCTCTCAACTTTGTATTATTTTAAACCAATGCCTTCACCACCCTCACCCCCACTCCCACACATTTTGAGCTTTGCCCTTGGCTAGGAATGAAGACAGGGAAATGAAGGGACACAATAGGTCCTGAATCCTGACTGCCTAAATCCCCTTTTTCTCATTTATTTCCTCTCATGTCCTTCCTGTGCTTCCATATTTCCTTGTTCATAGTCTGTAGTTCTTCCCAATTCTAGCAGTAAGCTGGACTGTAAACACAGCAATTTCTCTAAATTATTAAAAACCTTATAATCTGCCCCTCTATAGGTTAAATGTGAGCTAAAATAAATTTTGATAATTTATTCCTTTTTATGATGGCTGGCCTTGAAAACTTTCTGAAAATCTTATTTTGAGTGTCAAAAGATTATTATAACTCTTTACATTTCTATGCATTTTCAGTAACAATTCATATATTTTCCTTGGGTAAAAAGAAGGCCTTTGGCCAACTAATAAAATAATCCTGTTATAAGAAGAGCATAAGAAAATTAATTTTCTTTAAAATGTTATCCCATTACATATATATAATAGAAGTCTTAAAATAAACATCTCTAAAAATATTGACACTATATTGATTGTGTAGTCATAGGTGATTTTATTACCTTCTTTATATAATTTTCCCCAAACCTTTTAGAGTGATAATGTATTGTACTTATAACCAGGGTAAAAAAATAATAAAAATACTTTATAAAATCTAAAAATTTAGGGGAAAAGCCGGGACGGCTCAGCGGGTTGAGCGCTCGCTTTGAGGCCACGAGGACCGAGGATCGAATCCCGGCTCCGGCCCAGGCAGGACCCACATGCTGAACTGGGGAGTTCCCACAGTTCGGTTCTCTAGCTGTCTCTATCTCTGTCTCTCTCTCTATCTGTCAAAAGTAAAATAGAAATAAATATGCACTGAAGATAAAACAATTACTCTCTATAAATATAAAAAAAAAAATATCTAAAAATTAAAATTATAATTATTTAGTACATTTGTGTAGGTTTGATTTCTATTAGCCTGAAGCATTAGTTCCCATTACCATGAGGATATTCTAATTTTTTTGTGAGAATAGAACAATTAAATAATATATTACTTATTAAAAAATTAAAACAAGTATTAATAATAAATGGTGTAGTTTTTGAAATCAACATGAAATAAAACACTAGTAAAACATGAGCATTATCCCCAAAAGAAATTAGATAAACATATCCTAAATCATTAGAACTCAGCTCAATATAACAATCTCTGTAATTCCATTTTTACTTAAGGTTAAATATGTAGTACTTTAAGTTCTAAGTTTTTCTTAGTGTCATGTCACTTCAGAAGTTTGATCACAAAAAGAGGGAGACATTTTTATTCAATATAGATTAAGTTATTTGAATGGAACAACAGAACAAATAGCTAATCAACAAAAGTATTTCAATTTGATCAATAAAAGAAAATACAGTCTCTGCCCTAAGCTCAGTAGTTTTGTTCGTTTTATTCCCCCTAAGTTATGTTGAAAACTTGTCTAGGATAGAACATTCCATTCAGATAAACTTTGCATCTTTGATACTGAAAAGTAATTATTCAAAAATTAAATGTTTTATCTTCATGAATATAAAACTAAAGAGATTAATGGTAAAAGAACAAAAGGTGAAGTCATTAGCTTGACTATTATCTATCTTTAATTAAGAGGTTGTTTTTAATTGTCACTAACAGTTCCACATGAGGGCAGTATATTATGATAAAGCCCGAAATATGAAACATAATACAAAGACACACCAAGAGGAAAAGCATATTCAATTTTAAAATTCTTTCACTTGGCAAGAGGTATAAACTTCATATTTTAGAAACCAGACTAATCTGAATTACCAATATCATTCTCATGACTAATATATATATTTTTAATATTCCAACATAAAAGTAAACTGTTTTCTCTCTTCTCTCCATATAAAAATCCGTAAAAGATGTAATCTCATAGAACTCTCAAAGTAAGCAATATCCTTTTTCATTGTTTTCCTATAAGTATTGACTAAAAAATAAATTTATATTATATATATATATATATATATATATATATATATAATATAAATTTATATATATATCCCAGTTAAATCAAAACTTCTGCTATGTAGAGGAACAACTGAGAGTAAAAAATCTACTCAACTTACTATTTTTAAAAGCACTTTGAGGACTGGTGAATCTTTTAGTTAAAACCTAGACAGGAAAAAACTAATAATGTGGAATGCCAGGATAGCTCAACAGGTTGAGCACTTGCCTTGCAACTACAAGGTCTAGGGATTGAATCCTGGCCCTGGCCCTGGCCCTGGCCCTGGCCCATGCAAACCCAAACACTGAACTGCAGTGCAATTCATAACTACTAAGCCCTGCAGTGAAAGAGCTTCCCATGCTGGAGACCCCCAGTTAGGTTCCCACCCTGTGCAGCTCCATATCCACCTGTATGGAATGAAACTATGTCATAACTAATAATGCACAACTACAGAGACTGCCCTGCACCCTCCTTGCGTCTCTGGGTGTGTGTATGTCTCTCTCACCTTCTCTCAAAACAACAAAATAAATCTTAAAAACAAATAATACTAAATAAGAATACATAATGCACAATTTTTAATGCCAGGCTCAAGAATAATCTGAGAAAAAGATGTTTGGAGTATTTATATATCACTATTAATTATCAAAATCTGAAGAGGAGAATAAGAAAAAGTGATAGAAGTTTTATTATACCATGATTTGCCTTTGCCTCCCTCATACTTCAAATACAATCATCTACACATTGTCTATATTAGTTTTCTGTTATTGCTATAGCAGATTGCCACAAACTTGGTAACACACCATTATTATCTCACAGTTTATATAGGTCAGAAACCCGAGGTGGGTCTAGATGAAAACCAGGTGTCAAAATGGCTCAGTTCCTTCTGCAAGCTCTAGGGAGGAAGCAAGTCTAAGAGCATGCATGCTGCTGGCAGATTTTAGTTCCATAAAATGTAGGATTCGTTTTCTTGCCTTGCTTGCTGTCAGCCAAGGACACCTTAACTCCTAGAAGTCTTTTTCAGTCCTCGGAAACAGCAAAAGCATGTTCAGCCTCTCACAGGCGTGGGATGGCTCTGATTCCCCATCCATGACAACTTGTCTGCCTTTTGATGCTTTACCACCCTGATTCCAGCCAGAGAAAATCTGCTTCTAAAGGGCTTATGTGATAAGACTGGACCCAACTAAACAATCCAGGCTAATATGTCTACTTTGAAATTCATAGTCTAAATTACACTGGCGGAGTCCCTTTTCCATGTAATATCATCTACTCAAAGGTTCCAGATATTAGGAAGTGGATATCTTTAGAAGGTCATTATTAAGCCTCTCACATTATTTAATTGAAAGAAGGCTTGAAGGGAATAGAGAAGCATGAAAAAAGCAGGAAGAATAGACAACAAAAAATATTAATAAATATTTATATTTCCTGAGACTTTCATCTATATCCTCAAAGTCCCATATATATTATAAACTCATCCCTGCACTGGTGTCTTTTCTTGTGCTCTTTGCCCTGTGCAAATGCACACCCTTCTTTACGTACTATCTATACAAAGCATAATGTGTTTTCAGGTTTGTATGAAAGTCTCTTTTTCCACAAACAACCATCAGTATTTACTCAGAGCATTAACAATTTTTTTTTCTTTTCTCATAATCCCTAATATTTAAGAACCAAACTATTAGCACTTACTAATGACTTACAACCATAAACCTTACCTTCTCTAAGTAATTGATGTAATAATTAAAAGAACAAAATCTAGCAGTGGGGAAGCTGAGATGGCTCAGTGGGTTAAGTGCTTACTTTGCAGCCCAGGGGACCAAGGATTGAATCCCGGCCCCGGCTTGTGTGGACCCACATGCTGAACTGGGGAGCTCCCCCAGTTCGGATCTCACCGGGGTGAGACCTCGGCCCAGTTCCTGCCCTGTGCAGCTCCTCACCCACCTGTGGAATCAAACTATGTGGAAAAACCAATGATGTGCAACCATGGAGACTGTTCTGGGCCCTTCCCCTTCTCTCTGTCTCTGTCTCTATATCTTTCTCTCTGTCAAAAACAATAAAAAATAAATCTTTAAAAAGAAAAATTTAAAAAAATATAGCAGTACCGAGACTGCATCCCAGATCATATCCCAGATATGCACTTATTAACTGTATATGCTGAAGCAAGTTAATAAAACTCCTTTGCCTCACTTTCTCCCTGTATAAAATACCAGTAACATCATATGTTTAAGTGAGTTGATACACATGTTAGTGCTTAGAAATGTTTCTAGCACACTGTAGGTGATAAATGTTAACATTGATTACTATTTCTAATAACTGTTTAAGTAATTTGAGAATATAGCTTATCTTTGGGTTATATTCAATCAGGTTCTAAATTTTTTAGCTATTGATAATCTTCCCCTATGGTTTCCATTTAGATGTCTAATAAAGGCCACACACATATTGATGTTCTAAGAATTGTTATTATATAAATTTAATTTTATATCAATAAAATTATCTATGTGCATAAATTACAGTTTTCATAAGAATTTACATTAACTCACTCTTTTAAGTTTTATTTATTTATTTTATTTTATTTTTTGAGAGAGAGAGAGAGAGAGATACAGAGACAGAGACAGAGAGAGAACTGAACTGGGGGAACTCCCCAGTTTAGCACATGGTTCCGCACGGGCCGGGGCCGGGATTCGATCCTCGGTCCCCGGCGCTGCAAAGCGAGCGCTCAACCCATTGAGCCATCCCGGCTTCCCCTTAATTTAATTTTTTTTACAAAACTTGTTCACTAAAATTCACCTGTCTTATTTTTTTTTTAATTATTTTCTTTATTTTCACATTTAATACCCCCCCAATGCTCCCCAAGCCCTCCCCCTTCACCTCCCCATGCCTACCCCCAGCATCCAACAAACCACTGACTACGTCCATGAATTTTTGTTTCTCTTTTACTTTCAGTTTTATATTCCACTTATGAGTGAGGTCATAGGTTTCTTGATTCTTTCAGTCTGACTTATTTCTCTTAATAAGATGGTTTCAAGTTCCATTCATGTTGTCACAAATGGCTGTATTTCATCTTTTCTTATTGCTGAGTAATATTCCATTGTGTAAATGTACCACAACTTCTTTATTCAGTCATCTATCAAAGGACACTTTGGTTGTTTCCACAACTTGGCCATTGTAAACAGTGCTGAGAGGAACATTGGAGTACAAGTGTCTTTGCAAATCAAGGTTTTCAGGTTTTTTGGGTAAATACCCAGAAGAGGGTTTGCTGGGTCACATAGCAATTTTTTGAGGAATCTCCATACTGCCTTCCATAGTGGTTGTACCAATTTACATTCCCACCAGCAGTGTATGAGGGTTCCTTTTTCTCCACAGCCTCTCTAGCACTTGTTATTCCTTGTCTTGTTGATTATAGCCATTCTAGCAGGTGTGAGGTGGTATCTCATTGTGGTTTTTATTTGCATTCCCCTAATTGCTAGTGATGTGGAGCATTTTTTCATGTAGTTGTTGGCTGTTTGTATGTCTTTCGGGGAAGAGTTTCTATTCAGTTTTTCTGCTCACTTTTTAATTGGATCGTTTTGTTGTTGAGTTGTATGAGTTCTTTGTATATTTTAGATATTAGCCTCTGACCAGAAGCATTGTTTGCATATATATTCTCCCATTCGGTTGGTTTTCTTTTTATTTTGTTGATGGTGTCCTTTGTTGTATAGAAGCTTTTTAGAGTGATGTAATCCCATTCGTTTATCTTTGCTTTCTCTTCCCTTCCGTTTGGAGTCAAGTTCATAAAATGCTCTCTGAACCCAAGGTCTATAAGTTTAGTACCAGTGCTCTCTTCTATGCATTTAATTGTTTTGGGTCTTATGTAGAGATCTTTAATGCACTTTGAGTTAATTTTGGTATATGATGAGAGTTCATAGTCCAGATTCCTTCTTTTGCATGTGGTTTTCTGTTTTTCCCAGCACCATTTACTAAAGAGGCTTTCTTTTCTCCATTGTATATATTTTTGCTCCTTTGTAAAAAATTATCTGTCCATATGTTTATGAATTTATTTCTGAGTTTTCAATTCTGTTCCGTTGGTCTGTCTACCCATTTTTTCTGCTGATACCAAGCTGTTTTGATTATAATGCTTTGTAGTATAGACTGAAGTCTGGGAGTGTGATGCCTGCAGTCTTATTCTTTGTTTTTTTTTTTGGTTTTTTTTTTTTGAGGAGTGCTTTGGTGATTCAGGATCTTTTGTGGTTCCAAATGAATCTGATCATTTTTTTTTTAATCTATTTCTCAAAAGAATGTCTGTGGACTCTTTATTGGAATTGCATTAAATCTGTATGTGGCTTTGGGTAATATGGTCATTTTAATTATGTTTATTTTTCCAATCCATGAACATGGAATATATTTCCATTTCTTTGTATCTTCTTCAATTTCTTTAATAATGTCTTATAGTTTTCCAGGTATAAGTCCATCAGGTTGTTCGGTAAGTTTATTCCTGAGTATTTTATTCTTTTTGTTTTGATCACAAAAGGTATCGTTTTTCTCCTCTCTTTTTCTGAAGTTTCATTGTTTGCATATAAAAATACTGTAGATTTTTGTACATTGATTTTGTATCCTGCAAATTTACTATATTCATTTAGTATTTGTAATAGTCTTCTGGTGGAGCCTTTAGGGTTTTCTATATAAAGAATCATGTCTTCTGCAAAAAGTGACAGTTTAACTTCTTCATTCCCAATTTGGATGCCTTTAATTATTTTTCCTGCCTAACAGCTCTGGTTAGAACTTCCAGCACTATATTGTATAGCAGTGGTGACAGGGGACAGCTCTGTCTTGTTCCTGATTTTAGAACTAGAAGTTTCAGTTTTTCCCCATTCAGTCTGACATTCGCTGGGGGTTTGTCATATGTGGCCTTTATCCTGTTGAGGTACTTGCCTTCTATGACCATTTTGTTAAGTGTTTTGATCATAAATACGTGTTGTATCTTGTCAAATGCTTTTTCTGCATCAATTGATATAATCATATAATTTTTATCTTTTATTTTGTTTATGTTGTATATCACGTTGATCGATTTGCGTATGTTGAATCATCCTTGTACCTCTGGGATGAATCCCTCTTGATCGCAATATATAATTATTTTAATGCATTGTTGTATTTTATTTGCTAGTATTTTGTTTAGGATTGTTGCATTGGTGCTCATGAGAGATATCGGTTGATAGTTTTCCTTTTTTGTGATGTCCGTGCCAGGTTTTGGTATTAGGTAAATTGTTAAAGCAAGAAATATTCAATTAGTGCTGCAATATAATGCAAAGTAGAAAATTTACAAAAAGATACATGGAGAATAGATGTCAATTTCCAAAGTGCCTAAGGTTTGTGAACAATTCAAACTTATTGAAAATTTTAATCCATTGGTTGTTAAGTGATATTTTCTAAATCTAACTTATGTTCTATTCTTTTCAGAGAACTACACTTTAGACAAATTATATCATTATTCATACCAACAAGACAATACACCACTTGCTCATTCATTCAACTACTATTTATTGAAGTTAGAGATAATGCCTAAATAATATATGGTAACATTAATCTCCAATCTTTAAAGTAATACTAAAGGTAGGGATCAATTTATCTTCACTTTTCAGAAACTGAGGAAATATTGTGTACAGTGCCATAATGCTTACACAATACCAGATTAACATTCCATTCTATGTACTTCCAAGCCCATGGACAAAGTACTGTTTCTGAGTAAGTATCCTAATTTTTTAAAGATTTGTTTTATTATTTTTGACAAAGACTGAGAGAGACAGAAACAGAGAGACAGAGAGAAAGGGGAGGTCCCAGAGCAGCATTCACTATTGTACATCATCAATTTTTGACATGGTTTTGTCCCACAAAAGTGGGCAGGGGGGGTGGGGCACATGCAGGGCAGGAATTGAGTTAGGGTCCTCCCACATGGGAGGCATGCCCCCTTGAGCCAAGGACCAAACTAGTGGGCAAGAACCAAACTGGGGGCCTCCCACATGGAAAGCATACCCCAGTTCAGCACATGGGTCTGTATGACCCGGGGCCAGGATTTGATCCTTGGTGCCCAGGGCTGCAAAGTGAGCACTTAACCAGCTAAGCCATCTCAGCTTCCCCCCTAATTCATTTAGTATCTCACCTCCATCCGGTACCTAATAAGTGTTTGGTTAACTCTGAGATCTTAAGAAGCAGGTGCTGTATAAATGAAATAGACCAATTATTACATTTAAGCATTTTGGAATACTATTTATTTCTTTCTTTATTTGGGACCACCCAAAGGAAAACAATAGAATCATGCATTTTAACTACAGCTACAGCCTTAAAATGCTTTTAGCTTCAAGTAATAGCACACCTCCAGTGGCTTAAACATATTGTTATATTAATAAATATTAAATGACAAAAAAGTTCAAAGGTTAATTTAGCAGCCCAACTATGTCAGGTCTTTCCATCACTTATGATTCTCTTTACTCTTCCCTCATGATTGCCTGAGGCTGCTTCAAACTCCACAGTCAGTTACATATAACTGTGCTTATAGGCAAATGTTAGAAGATAGTAAAGGTCTACCTCTCTCTTTTAATTAGACAGAAAAGTTTTTCCCTCAATTTCCTCAGCAGAGTCACTCTTATACCAGAACAAGATTGCATGCTTAGTCCTAAACCAGGTAAAAAGGTACATGATTAATATAATTGACCAATCACTAGTCATGCCTTGTACAGAGCACATTGCTTCCAGCAAATGTGAATAAAATCAGAATTATGTTTGCAAAAATGAAAGGAGAAATGACTAACTGGCAGGCAACTAGGAGCAGGAGGTACTATATATTTAGTAGTCTCTTTTGCCGCATACTAGGTAGAGTGTTGTACATTTGTCAAACATCCTAAAGATGGAACACATTGTCAATAATGTAATTGCTTGTTCAGTCATCATGAAACAAATACATAATGGTGATAATAATAATTCACACAATCTAATAAATAGTTATTTTTGTTTTCCCATTAATCAATAAGGAAAATAAAATTTAGAGAACATAATTGCCTTGCCCAATATTAACAATAGCTATCTCAGGAAAGAAGCTCCATGTAGCTATGACTCAAACTCTTGTTTCTCTGACTCCAAACCTAGAATTTTTAATGACTAGAATATACTACTTAAATGCTGGTTGGGTAAGGCTGCCACTTAAAATAATTAAGATGGATTCTTGTTCCATGTATTTCCCTTCTTCACTTTGCAACAGTTTTAATATCAATTGCAGTTCCTTTAGATTCAGAATTAATATTTATAAGAATATGATGCTGTTCAAAGTATCACACGTATTATAAACAACAAAATCTAGTTTCTGCCTTCTTCAATATAGCAGGCTAGCATAAAAACACAGCATAGTGGGAATAGGAGAGGAATATTTTCTAGATCAAAGGGATGTTAGCAGTAAAACTCTTTCTCTCTCTCTCTCTGTCTCTCTCTCTCTTGCACACACACATACATACACACTCATACACACATGCACACACACAGTTGACCTTGACCAACAGTCATTGTAAAAACTAAATATAATGTCTGAACTATTGTCTTGGAAATGAATAAACACCTGTCTCTCCAGGTTACATTTATGAATCTATGAATCTTATTAATGACTGAAAATGCCTAGAAAATGTCTAATAATACCAAAGTGTCTCTATCAATGATAAATTAATTGAATTTAATATGGTGGGATCAGAAAGGTCACTGTAAGTAATTGCTCTTACAAGCAGTGAATGCCTCTACGTGTGATCTATAGTATCACATTTCAGTATTTTACTTAAGGGTCTTGTTATTAAACTACTTTGAAACATCAATGGTGTAAGGTATAGAGGTCATCTACTATTTATATGTGTTCTCAGATAGAAGGTCACTTTTTCTTTTAACATTTAGTTCTTATGTTTTCTGTGTGTCTGCAGCTAATGATATCACCCTGAAAATAATGCAATGTTACCTAATGGAACAATAGCAATCAATCCCTACAAATATCTGGAAAATTTAAAAATATACTACAAAATTATTGATTGTCTAAACTATATTTTGTCCTCTAATAGCTAGTAAATGTAATTGGACTACATGATGAGTGCTAGCTATCTTTTTTTGTGTGTGTGTGTCAAATATAGCAGCCTCAGACAAGTATTGTTCATTTATTTGCAAAATGTCACTAACACACACATTAGCCCTTATGGTGGTATAAAAAAATCCACCTGTCTTCTAAAAGCTGTGTGACTTCCACAGTTTTAGTGTTTACCATCTTTCACCTGAAAACACATCTAATATTGAAGAATTATGAGTGTGTCACACACATATGTGCACATGTGTAATTCTTTCTTTGGCAGTTCATTGTTGGCTCAATATAAATCCAATTGATAAATATGTAAGGGCTTCACAAATATCTTAAAGTTTCTAGGAGTGAACACAAGAAGAATAAAAAACAAAGAGCTAGAAGGCATACAGTACTTAATACCTATCAAGTATTGGTAGGTATTAGAAGACTATGCCAGAGTCTATTTTCTTACAAGTGAGATCATCTGTAGCAGTAATAGAAACTGTAGCAATGGCTTCACATGTTGGAGGTAAATAAACATAGCTACACTAAAATTACTACTATAATTACTGAATGCCTTTCATGTGCCAAGTGTAAGTACTCCACAGGTATGCTATCACACCTCAAAGTCTTACAAAAGTTATACAGGGGTAGTCAATATCTAAATGTGTCTGAATTGGACTCTCCTACACACTGAATGTTAGTGAGTTGCTTCATACTAGATATGTAAATTATGAACCAAATTTTGCTTTGTTATTTTATTTTCAATTACATTGCCTTATCAGTTAGCAGGAAATTATGTTTAAAAAAATAAATCTTATCTTCAATTTCTAATAATAACATTTAGAATTGTATTTTCCAACATAGTTTAGAGTTATCTTTCTAAGTTGTTTTCTTTCCATTTTTAGCTATTGTAAATGGATATATATATATATATATATATATATATTTTTTTTTTTTAATATTATTATATTTTATTGTTAAATTTAATGGGGTGACATTGGTTGGTAACAATCAGACAGTTTCCCAATGTACAACTCCACATCACATCACCCATGCATCGCATTATGTGCCCAGCTCCCAGAATCAGGTCCCCCTCCAACAATATATCCAGTGCCCACTCCCCCCTCCCCACACAAATCTCCCTCCCCCCTCCTCCCTCCTCCTTCCTCTCCAGGTAAACACCAAACCATTGAGTGTTTACCTGGAGAGGAAGGAGGAGGGAGGAGGGGAGAGGAGCTTTGGAAAGGGATAGGGTTGTGCTGTGAACCCCAAGGGGAAGGCTGTGAGACACCTGCCTTTTGCCAAAAGTCTTCAGAAAGGGCTTTACTGGGTCACTTGGAGAGTTTAATACACATCCCCTCTAGTTTGAGGGCCACAGTTA
>PVKE010013252.1:0-36862 GCA_004027555.1 Craseonycteris thonglongyai | reverse complement strand
TTTCAGTGTGTAGGTCCTTCACGTTCTTTGTTAAGTTTAGTCCCAGGTATTTTATTTTATTTTTTTTGTTGCAAAAGGAATTGCTTTTTTTTTTTTTTCTGAAGTTTTATTGCTAGTATGTAGGAAAGTGATGGATTTTGGTTTTATATTTTACAACTTTACTGTATTTCTTTATTATTTCCAGTGGTTTTTCTGTTGGAGTCTAGGGTTTTCTACATAAAGAATGGTAACATCGCCAAAATTGACAATTTTTTCATTCCTTATATGAATTCCTTTGATTTCTTTCTCTTTCCGATTGCTCTGGCTAGGACTTTCAGTACTATGTTGAGTAACAGTAGTGAGATAGCATCCTTGTCTTGTTTCCGATCTTAGAGGAAGAGCTTTCAGTTTTCACCATTGTGTATGGCCTTTATTATGTTGAGGTACTTTCCTTCTATATCCATTATATTGAGTGTTTTAGTCATAGACGGATGTTGTACCTTGTCAAATGCTTTTTCTGTATTATTGTTATGACCATATGAGATTTTTATCCTTTATTTTGTTAATGTGTATCACATTGATTGATTTGTGTATGTTCAATCATCCTTGTGCCCCTGGAATGAACCCTGTTTGATCATGGTATATAATCTTTTGAATGTATTATTTTATTCAATTTGCTAATATTTTGTTTAGAATTTTTGCATCCGTATTTATTAGAGATATTGATCTGTAATTTTCTTTTTTTGTATTTACTTGCCAGGTTTTGGTATCATGATAATGTTGTCCTTGTAAATTAACTTAGGAAGTATTGTGTCTTCTTCAGTTTTTTTGAAGAATTTAAGAAGGATCGGTATCAAATCTTTGAATAGTAGAATTCCCTAGTGAAGCCTTCTGATCCTGCACTTTGGCTTTTGGGGAGGTTTTTGATTTCTTCAATTTCCTTACTGTTGATCTATTTAGATTTTCCAGTTCATTGTGGTTCAATCTATGATGTTTATATATTTCTAATAACTTGTCCATTTCTTCTAAGTTACTGAATTTGGTGGCATACAGTCTTTTATAGTATTCTCGTATTTATATGGTATTCATCTTAATTTCTTCTCATTCATTTATGATTTTTTTGAGTCTTTTCTCTTTTTTTGTTTAGTGAGTCTAGCCAGAGGTTTGTCAATTTTATTAATCTTTTCAAAGAACCAGCTCTTTGTTGCATTAACATTTTTTCTTTTTGTTCTTCATATTTTTCTGCTCTAATTATTATTATTTTCTTCCTTCTTTTTTTTTATTTATTTTTTATTTTATTTTATTTTATTATTATTATTTTTTTAATTTATTGTTAAATTTGATGAGGTTACATTGGTTGGTAACAATTAGACAGTTTACAGATGTACAAGTCCACCTCATATTTTCTTCCTTCTGCTGTCTCTGTGCTTAGTTTTTTCTCTTTTTTTTTCTATTTTGAAGTTGAAGTGTTAGGTTGTATTTGGGATTTTTTTGTTTCTTTAGAAAGGCCTGTAATTATATAACTTTCTCTTTTGTTACAGCTTTTGCTATATCCCAAAAGTTTTGATATGTCATATTGTCATCCTCATTCGTCTCTGTGTATCTTTTGATCTCTTATTTCTTCTTTGACCCAATTATTGTTTAGTAGCATATTGTTTAATCTTAGCATATTTGTGTTATTCCTCCTTTCTTTGGGCAATTGGTTTCTTATTACAAAGCATTGTGGGCATAGAATGTGCTTGTTAAGACTTCAGTATTCTTAAGTTTTTTGAGGCTAACTTTGTGTCCCAAGGTATGGTCTATCCTTGAAGATGTTCCATGTGTACTAGAGAAGAATGAATAAGCTGCTGTTCTGGAATAAAAGATTCTGTAAATATTGCTTACATCCATTAGTTCTAATGTGTATTTCAGACCGATATTTTCTTACGGATTTTCTGTTTGGATGATTTTTTATGGTTGTCAATGGAGTATTAGGTCCCCTACTATAATTGTTTTTGGTCATTTTCTCCCATTAGTCCATTTTTTTTGGTTAAGTTTATTGGGAGTGACATTGATATCAATTACATTGTTTCCAGGTGTACAATTCTACATGACATTGTCTATACATCACATTATGTGCTTACCACCCAGAATCAGCTCACTTTCCATCACCGTATGTTTGACTCCCCCTCCCTACTTCCTCCCACCCATCTTTCCCACCCACCTCCGCCCTAACCCTCAGGTAATCCATTAGTTCTTTTAGGAGTTGCTTTATGTATTTTTGTGCTTCCAGAGAATATACTTTTAATTTTAGTGTTGCTTTCAAATTAAGTTCTAAGTGAAGGTGTTATGACTATGCAGTTATTGACGTTTATTTACTGCACATTACATTTTAAGGTGCTGTTGCTGCATTTATTTTGATATTTGAAATAGATTGACTTTTATAAAATGATTTATATTTTAGAAATTTGAAGAAAACTGAAGACCGAAAAAGGAAACTAGAGGAGCTTCTTAATTCTGTTGGTCAAAAAGTGTCAGAACTCAAAGAAAAGTAAGTTAAATTTTGCCCGTTGCTTGAGATTTTGCTGGTTGCTTGAGAGTGCCCATTTCTTGAGTTTTGGTTAATGGAGAGTCTGCTTACATTTACCTGGAAACTACCAATCCCCATGGGTACCAGTTAACTGAGACTCTACTATACATGATCCTTAATATCAGACACACTCATATATAAATTTTAGATCCTGTACTGATTATTGGTGAGAAGTGTACAGCTATCTGTTTGGACATGTTTCCAAGTTCTGGTTATTTTTTAGGCACTTACATATATGTTGAAGAACTAAGTAGTCATGTGGAATATTACTCTTATATTTAATAAAATAATAAATTCATACATTTTTTTAAGGAAAATAACTTAAAAAGATACTTATAAACTTTGGTGAATGGACATATAAGGAGAGAATATATTAATATATAAATGACGATATTTGAGGTGTGTTTTAAAATTTTATATATTTGATAAGTATTAGAGAATTAGAGTGAGGAGTGGGGAAGGGATAGGGAAGGGATGGAAGGTATTCTAGGCAAATGGAACATCCTGAATAAGGGCAGAGCAGATAAAAGATAAGAGCATTATTTGAGAATGTAAAACTTTTCAGGTGTTTACATACAGTTTTGTTGGACTGAAATAGAATGACATAAAACTGAAAGGTTATATTGGATCAAAGTCATATAGAGGTTTGTACAGGGCATTAAGGTCCTGTAAGAATGCTGTACTTTAAATGTACAAGGGCTGTCCAGAAAGTATCCAGCCATGTAATATGAAAAATAGAGGCATTTATGACTCTATTTTTTGCAGATAGCCCTCGTATATACATGTTGGCATATGTGTGTCTTCTTTTAATATTTTGATGCAAATATTATCAGTATTATCATTAATTAAGTTCCCATGTAAATGCTCACTTTACTACTGAAGTATAATTTAATCAAATCTCTCATAAATCCCTTTGCCTTCAAATTTTAATGTTTTCATAGATTTCAGAGCAGAACTTCAGAAGCTGCCAAACTTGAAGCTGAAGTAAGCAAAGCACAAGAAACAATTAAAGCTGCAGAAGTCTTAATTAATCAGCTTGATAGAGAACACAGGAGATGGAATGCACAGGTTCGTTTGGGAATTTGAGACTATGAAGGAACTTCCTTTAAAATACAGGACATTTATAATGTAATACATTTATTTAAAAAATATAAAGGAGAGAAATATCCATTAACTTTCAGCTGGATTAAGATAAATGATCTAGATATTAATGATTGTTATATGAATTAATCTTTGAACAAAGTATCTGTATATGAAAAGATTTTAGACAAAGCAATCTGTTGCTCTCAGTTATCTGTTATTGCGAGGGAAGACAGGGACCAAAATGAGTTGAGGGAAAATTGAGTACTTTTTTGAGACTTTTTTGAACTTACATTTACCAGGACAGTAACTTAGGATTTGATAGTGTTAGCCACTTATTTCTCACTGAAATACTGTTATTGTGCCTCTGTTAAAGTGTTGGCTCTTGATTTTTGTTTGTTTGTTCTTCTTTAACCAGTTAGATTCACTCTTACCAGATTCACCTCATCTGTTCATCCAATAACGTTTGCCCTCAGCATTCTCTTCCTCAACTCTCTTCTCTGCGACTATTCTGGGGTTATCTCATCCAGTCTTAAGAGTATCAGCTATACTATGATGCTGACTAGTGCTATATAGTTTTAGACTGCTGAGTTTTAAATTTGTATTCCCAACTGCACTTTAGATATTTGCACTTAACTGTCTTGGGAGCTCAAACATAACTTGTATAAATTATCCTTATTTATTTATTTATTTATTTTTATCCCATGTCCTTTATTTCTTATCTCTCATAAGGCATCTTTCTTTTAGACATCAAGACTGAACACATGTGGTTATCTTAGACTGTATCCTGTTTACTTGTCATGTCCATGTGCAAATATCTCTTCTGTCCTTAATTCTTTTTTCTCCTGAGTTATCTTAACTTGTCCCCCTCCTATTTGACACTTTAATTGGTTCTTTCTTTATGTGTCAGCTTAATTATCTTTCTAAACCCAGTCTCATATCATCACTCATGGCCCTGTTTAAACACTTTCAATGGCTAATTACTACAGGTTAAAGTGCGAGTTCTTTGAATGGCTTGAGAAATCTTTCACAATTTTTCTCCCTCTAATCACTCTACCTGTCTGTTTTCATTACTTCAGCAGTGCTACTCTTTCTGCTCAAACTTATGCTTTAGCCATGCTATGTTTTAACGGGGAGTATCCGTGCTTTATCTTTGTTTTGTGCCTTTGCTCATACTCTCTGTATCTTAAATATATTTTACAAAATGATGCTAAATAACAATATGTATTTAGCTGTGATTGGGATAAAAGTTCTGCTTATACTAAAATTATTTGGAAATTTTCATTGCAAAATTTGTTCATCTTTAAAATATATTGGGATTTCATACATCCTTTTAGTCAGCAGGGTTAAAGATTTTGTTGATATTTTTACATTTTGACAGTTGTATTGAAGACAAGGGTTATTACATTAAACTCATAATTTCTTTCCAAAGTGAAAACTGAAGCTATTTTTTTTTTCCATGTTAAAATACATCCATAAATCAATCTTTTTTTTTTTTTCAGGTTGCAGAGATCACAGAAGAATTAGCTACTCTTCCTAAAAGAGCTCAACTAGCCGCTGCATTTATTACATATCTTTCTGCTGCTCCTGAGGGTCTCAGAAAAAACTGTTTGGAAGAATGGACCAAGTCAGCTTGTCTTGCAAGTTTGTATATAGTTATTCATTATTTTGAAAGGACAATGTACTAAAAATTCATCTTTCATTTGATTGTCATTTTACTTTTTTTTAAATATATATATTTTTCTTTAACTTAAAAGATATCATAATTACCGGTACTTTAGAATTGCTAAATTCTGCAGATTTTCTGAGAATTGTTTTGTCTTACTGCTTCTTCTATTCCTAAAATCACTCTGTGAAACAGAGACCACTGTATTATTTTTGATATTGCATGAATGCAGTTAAACATTTTATTGCTTTTATTTTTATAGTTTTATATCATAAGATGAGATGCAGGAACTTCAAAATTCTTTGTGAATTTTGTGGTTTTCACAAATTATTACAGTTGTGACACATTCATTTAGCAAAATATAAATTAACTGAGTTCCATTCATTTGTATTTTTTAAAGCTGACTTTTCTCTTACCTTCTGGTGCTAAATGGGGAAGAATACATTGAATATTAAAGTCCATCACAGGATTTTTGTTTGAGTATATTTTAAATAGTTTTATTTCCTTCCCTTTGTCAAGTACATGATTGTTATAGTGAAGTATTATTGGTATCTCTCACTTTTCAGAATTTGATCTGAGGAGATTTCTTTGTACTGAAAGTGAGCAGTTAATTTGGAAAAGTGAAGGCCTACCGTCAGATGACCTTTCCATAGAAAATGCTATTGTTATCTTACAGGTAATTAATGAATTGTTGTTTTCTCATTAGAAGTATTTCTTTTGAAGCTTGCTTATGGAAGTACCTTCTTCATATTCTTAGGCTATCATTATTACATAATGTAAATATTTTGTTAATGAAAATCCACTTATGATTCAATTGGTAAATCTATAATTTTCATTATAATTTATTTTGTACCTTACTATAAATGTATAAACTAAGCATTATTTTGATGACAAAATAATCTAAATTGAACTCCTTAGTAGGACTAGAAATATGTTAGGAATAATCTATTCACTTGGTTGTACATTTCCTTCACGAATATATATGATTTCATATTTTTAAATGTTTTGTATTCCTAAAACAAAGTTCTACAAGGTAAAGATGAGATAAGTTTGGGATTATAAGTCAGAAGACCATATGCATATTAGCACTTGAAACCCAAATTCCAAATCACTTATACATATTGATTATTTCTTTGAATGAAATTTGTTTATACCATTAACTTGGTTTACCTTTCTGTTACTGAACTTGGAAGATAATTTTTCCCCCTTGATAATGTGATTTTTATTTCTATTTTTTTCTATCTCAGTAATTTAATACTCCATAACACCAGTTTTCTCTCTCTAACTTCCCTCTCTGCCTACCAACCATTTCCTTATTCTATAACTGAAGAATCTCAAAGAAAGCATGAGCACTGAATGTCCCTCTTAAGGTAACATAGGCATAATATTATAAGATTTGTATTGTGGGCTCTTTTCCATCCTCTTAATCAGCTGATAATACTTAGGCTTATTTGCTTCTTACCAGTGGAGAAGTTGCTGAACAAAGATTAAACAGTTTTGCTTTCTTTGATTTGATTTGTCCTGTTTTTTTCATTATTATTTTTCACATTTAAATTATAAATCTGGAACTCTACATGTGTATGTAAATAAATTCATTATATTAAAGCAAACTATGTGCTTTTTACCATATTGGTTATTCCTTCTCCATAGTTTTGTAATAACCTTTTCTTCCTTGTTCAGTAATCTAAGAAAGCAATCATTTACAGATTTGAAAAACACAGTATTTTATTTCATAAGAAATCAGGGAAATGAGCCTTTAGAAAAAATATATCACGATCATTTTTGTTTTTTATTGATGATAATTTAATTTTACTGATGAAAATACATTTGTACTCTGAATTAATCTTTCATGATAAATATGGGAAATTGTTTTGAAATTAATTTTATTAATCTTAGATTTATGATGTCTCTAGTATTGCTCAGTGTCTTCTATGCATTTATATGACAAAACAAAAACCATTTGTAAAAAAACTGTAAGGTTAATTATTTTGTGAGATGAATTTGCCATTATGTTCAATGCTCTATCTCAATTCTAAAGTATACTGTGTGTGTGTTCCAGGAATGTTCCTTGTGTGTGTGGCGTGTATTCTGTTACAGTTGAGCCTTGATTGCTTCTGGGATGCAGTGGGTGGGGTTGTCTCTCAGCTGGCTGACTGTGAGGATTGGATTATGCCCACAGTGTATGAGCTGCTGTGTGGGGGCTGACCCTTCAGAGTGGGGTTCACCCGAGCAGGCTCTTGTGCCCGTTGAGACTACCCTGTGGGTGTGCTGCTTGTGGGCTAATCAGGTGTGCTCTGGTATGTTCTGAGGCCAGCCATTGGTGTTCAGCCACTACCTGTGGGGTTGGGGTCAGCCTGTTTCACAACTCTGCCCCTCCAACCAGTTGCAGCGTGGCTTCCTTTTTATATCATTAGTTATGAGGACTTTTGTTCAGCTAGTCTGCAGGAGTGTCTCAGGTTGATTGTTCTGTTATGTAATTTAGTTTTAATTTTAATGCGATCATGGGATGTGACATACAGCACTTACCTATTACAGCATCTTAGATCTTCTCAAACTGATTCTCCTTTATTTCCTGCAGTGGAGATGGCATAATCCTGGCCAAGTAATGAATGATGCAAATCTGCAAGTCATTCTCACTGTGTCTCTTTAATTTTGCATTCAGTTACTTATTCAGCAGGTCTTGTGAAATCTGTTTCTCAAATGTGCCATGAATTTAATCTGTTCTGACTACATCCACTGCCAGTGGCTTCCTTTAGTTCTTCATTTTTACCTGGATAAATACATGATTATTCGAGTTGGTCCTTTGTCCCCAGCATCACCTCCTTTCCTGTTTTTGTAGCGATTCTGTCTAAAATGTTAATCTGATCATGACAGTCCCTGGATTAATGTATTCAGAGACTGAATTATAAAATTTTATTATCCTTAAACGTGGCGTGCAAAGCTCTTCATGATCAGAAAGATTATGTTTACTGCTGGCATTGTATATGCATCACCTTTGCCTATACCTTTTCTCTCCAGCTATTCCAAACTACTGGTAGTTTTCCAAATGCATCCAGGCCTTTTACTTCTCGCGTTGTCTTTACCTGAAATGCTTTTTCACCTCTTTGCCAAATTAAGTTCAATTTTTCTTTCTTAGTTTGACTTGAATTGCTTCCTAGAAGATTCCCCTAATTCCACCTCTGATTCTGTACAATATTGTGTCTTCTTTGATTACTGATGGTTTTTTTTTTGCTTCTTTATTAGATGTGAAGTCATTTACAGTAAGCGAATATGTCCCATTAATTTCTGTATTGCTCACATTGTCTTACTGTAGTAGTTTTGCAGCATATGGTAGATGAATAACTACATGAATGCATCAAAGCTTGACAAGTTTGGATTTATTATAATTTGTTAAATGTAGCATTTAACTACATTTAATCATGAAACACAGACCTAAAATATACCTTAGAGATTTTGTCTAAATCTCTTTGGAGGAGTATAAATAAATGAATACGAACTTCTAAGTATTCTTTGAAATTCTAAAGCATATTTTCTGTGCTAAAAACATAATTTTCTGAAACTTTCTTTCTTTCTTCTTTTTTTAACTGCCTCAGATCATTGGTTTGAAATCATGGGTAAGAACTTTAAAAAAATTTTGAAAATTATTTTTATGGTTAGGCAAAATCTATTAGACTTGTGAAATGTTTACTATTGAATGCTAGCATAAAATAAGATCTAAAACCTAGATGTAGTATAGCAGAGATACTTAAGAGCATATTTACTAACCGTCTCATGTTTCAGGGAATAGCAGATATATATGATGGCTCAGTAAATGAAACTTGCAGAAATGAATGCTGGGTGAAGACTGTGCACTAGTGTTAAACCCTGGGGAACTGTGGTAGGAGTAGTCATTCTGGGTGCAAGCAAAACCGGGGTGCATTGTCTGGAGAGAATTTAAAAACAATAATAAAGTGGTTTTGAATGTAGTCAGCTCTTTGTTATCACTGTGTGCTAGCAGTTTTAAACGATGTCGCTGGTAAAATGCTCTTTGTCCCTGGGGCAGATGGTCCCCTCGTTCGCCTCCTTGGTATGTCACTGAAATTACATCTTGTTCTTATTAGAACCTCAGTTCTCAGTCTTGATTTTACTTGGACTTTCATGTGTTATCTTATCCCTATAGTATACAATTGCATTACATTTTTTCAAGTAAATGTGAAAATTTAAGAAAAATTAGGTCAGTCATTATTTAAATCTGATTTATTAGGTAACAATGATTATTAGATGACTTTTAAATTTACCATATATATCTATATATTTACATATATTTAAATTTATTGTTATATATAGGTACATAATATTATTGGCTTCCTATTATCTACTAAGTAGCATTGTGTGTGTAGGGCATTTTCACTGGTTACTAATTTTCTATTTATTTTAAAGTTTAATTAGTACAGGGTAGTCTATAATGTGTTTAGTTCCTCATTCATTAGATCCTGAACTATAACTTATGTAATTTTCTCTTCTAGGACACTTCTTTTGTAATATTAGCTGTGTAGTGCTTTGTAAGAATTAATGTCTTAAGTATAAGCAATTACATTGAAAGTTATTTCAGCAATACTTTTGTGATTAGTTTGTATAATACTTGTCCTTTAAGGCCTTTGTGGTTTATTCAACCAAAAAATATATAAAGGTAGGCAATAACTAGATTGTCTAGAGCTCTTGCTTATTATATTGTTAATATACATAGCCTGTGTTACTGTGTAGTAAATAGGACTCTACTGACTATGATTATTTGAATTAGCTAACATTAATTACTGATCACTCTACAAATTTTTGTTATGGCCTCATGTATAGCTAAAAACTGTACCTTTAGTTCCTCTTAATGTTTGTATATTTATATTCTCCAAAGCCTGAGAGAAAAACTCAGTAATTGATTCATAATTTTTAGGAAATTATTTCCAATTAATAAAGGTTTATAACTTTTTTTTTTTTGTACTAGAGTCATGTATGCCCATTTCTTATAGACCCTTCTTCCCAAGCTACAGAATGGTTAAAGACACATTTGAAAGACTCGCGTTTGGAAGTTATTAACCAGCAGGTGTGTATTTCTTATAATTTAGATATATACTAGTAATGGCATCTTATGCTGAAAAGAGCTCTGGGTCTGTAATCAGAAAACATAGATTCAAATATAGTATAACTTAATCTGGTATGGGACCTAAGGGAAAAAAAGTAACCATTTTACCATCAGTTTTCTAATTTGCAAAGAAGAGATTAAAAATATATATTTGTTTTCTTTTATGTACAGGGCATTGATAAAAGCCCTAGAAATTTTTTTTTGTTTTTAGAAGTGGGGAGGGTCCAGAACAGTCTCCACAGTTGTACATAGTTAGCTGTGACATAGTTTCATTCTACACAGGTGGCTGTGGGGCCAGCAATGTGGGGTGGGAACTGATCCAGGGCCCTCCCCTCATGGGAAATGAGAAACCCCACCACCATCCTGGCTTTTTTTTTTTTTTAATTTATTTTTATTTATTTATTTTTGACAGAGAGAGAGAGAGACAGAGAGAGACAGAGAGAGACAGAGAGAGAACTGAACTGGGGGAGTTCCCAGTTCAGCATATGGTTCCTCATGGGCCGGGGCCGGGATTCGATCCTCCGTCCCTGGCGCTGCAAAGTGAGCGCTTAACCCACTGAGCCATCCCGGCTTCCCCCCATCCTGGCTTTTAACAGTTCAGCATATGGGTTTTCCAGGGCCAGGGCCAGGACTTGATCCCCGGACCACCTGGTTGCAAGGCAAGCGCTCAACCTGCTGAGCCATCCCAGCATTCTAGGAACTTTAATAGTGTAGTAGTCACAGTTCTTACCCTCATGGAGATGACAGCCTGACAGGCTAGAGAGATGATTAATAAGCATTTACAGTAAATTATGGTTAAAGACACAAGTATAAGCTCCTTTAGAACTTAAGTTACTAACTTGGCTTGGAGAGTCTCCTGGACTATTAGCATTCCTGTAGTTTCTCTCAGTGCCTCTTATAATTTCCTGTTCCTATAACTCAACTGTGAGGACCTTTGATGTGTCCAAAGATTTGACATTTTGTTAGTGAAATGTAATCATAATCTTTTGAGTAGTGACTTCTCACTGTCATATTTATCTTGATGAAGAAATTATTTTGGTCAAGGTTTTTTTTGTTTTGTTTTGCTTTTTTTGATGATGAAGGCTTAGTGTATGATTTTCATAGATATTCTCCAGTAATTGAAAAATTGCCTCTTTAAACATACTTTACTTATGAAATGTGAATATTTATCTCATTTATGTGTGTTAAAAATAATTATCAGTTACATAAAATATATACTTTAACATCACTTATAGTTTACAGTAGGAGATCTTAATAATTATTACTTCAAACATTTAATGTATTTTAACCACAGTTGGAGGCTTGGATATTTGAAACTACTCTTTTCCCTAGCCAGAAAACCTGAAAATTTGTACCTGGTTATAGAATTTTGTCTAAAGGTTCTTTTCACCATGATTAGGACTACTACACTCAGAAAAGTTTACCACAATTTATCATATTGCCTTTCTTCTTCCATTCAGTGGTTGATTTTGAACATAATCAACCAAAATAGTTCTTTTAAATAGTTGGGTGATTAAAATGTTGCATATAGATTTTGAAAACTTGTTTCTGCATCAACTTGAAATTATAGTAGAAGATTGAAAAATGCTTTTTAGTTAATGTAAAAATCCTTATTTTTCTTATATCTGTTTAAATTATGAAATTTATTTGATAATTTATTCTAAAATGATTCACCAAGTACTTAGAATTAGAAAAGCAATCATAAATAATTTGAATTAACATGTGTATTAAATGTTAAAATATTCATATTACTCATGGTAATATTTTCATTCACTATTTGTGAAGGCCTTTTTAAATATTAAGCAAATAAAGGAATTAATATGTATTCTCTTTATTCTCTTAGGATAGTAATTTTATCACAGCTCTTGAGTTGGCAGTACGTTTTGGGAAAACCCTTATTATACAAGAGATGGATGGTGTAGAACCTGTTCTTTATCCATTATTGAGACGAGATTTGGTTGCTCAAGGTAAATATTTGACAATTTCAGGAGAATAAATACTTTTATAATTTTCAAAATATTTAATTTCATAAGTGACTTGCTTTTTTTCTTGCGATTGAATCTGAGGAAATAGAAACTTTTGTGGGGAGGATGATGGTAATGTCACCAGAGTCTAATAGTAACAGCAAGTAAGCAGATTCTTTTTTTTTTTTTAAGATTTATTTTATTATTTTGACAGACAGAGAGAGAGAGAGAGAAGGGGGAGGGTCTAAAGCAGTCTCCATAGTTGTACACCAGTTTTATACATAATTTCATTCCAAACAGGTGGGCAGAGGCACGCAGGGTGGGAACTGGAACGGGGTCCTCCCATATGGGAGGCATACCCCCACAAGCTGGGGGCTGAAACGGGGGCCTCTCACATGGGAAGCTTGCCCCAGTGAGAACTGAACTGGGGGCCACACCCCAGTTCAGCACATGGGTCCGCACGGGCCAGGGCTGGGACACGATCCTTGGTCCCTGGGGCTGTAAAAAAAGTGCTTAACCTGCTGAGCCATCTCAGCTTCCCCATAAACAGATTCTTAAAGTTCCTTTTTAGGACAGGAGGCACTGTGTTGGTGGCCTCCAGGGCTGCTTCTAGGTACAGGACTCAGCATAGTCACAATCATGGCTAAGCTTTAATGAGGAGAAAGGATATAAAGCAAAACAGCAAACAGAGAAGGCACATATGGTTAAGTCAGGAGTCAAGAAAGCAGGTGCAAGCTTCCAAGAATCTTATTCCGTTGGAGTCACCCAGGATGTGCTTAATTCCCCCAGAACTGAGTTGTGACAACGCGTGTGAAATGTTGTCTACCAAGGAAGCGTACTAGAGACTCAGTGCTCAGAGTTTTTATTGGTGCTGATTGTGTAAGCACTTTTCCTGGCATGTAATAAAATTCCAGACTCCCCAAAAGAAAGCAGGTGTTTGGCATTTACCATATTGTCGTACAGAAAGTTTTAAGTACAGTGAGTCACTCAATGTGATCTGAGAATGGTGAGAACCCTTCCAAAATCCAAATTTCCAGATTCCAGTGATGGGTCTACCTTGCAAGCAGGCCTTTCAGAGATTAGCAGTCTCAGGACTGCTGTCTTACCTCTTTTCTGCAAGGCACCTAACCTAGACTTTGATGATAGAAAGTAATACTCTTAAAATATGTGTCTTGCAAATTATATGTGTATGTATATATAGATGTGTATTCATACATATATACATACATGTACTTCACACCACACACATTGGTAGCACTATGTGGTTTAAATGGAAAATTAGAGAAATTAGGGCAAAGCCAGGAGATAGCAAAGCCTGTATTACTCATTGATCACCTATTATCTCAGAAGTCAGTATACTTGGCCTAACAGTGGCTGATATGTTGTGAGAAGAACTCTCGTAGTGGGACTTTTGTCTTTGTAACCTGGGGTTACCTTCTAGAGTTCAGTCTCTGCTCTTAGTCTGTTCTTTATTGCACCAAATCAGATCTGTTGAGCTAGCTCTTGCTTGATACCCTATTTTCATTGAGACATGGAAATGACCCGTTAGTGCCACCTGGATTTGACTCTCTTCAGTCTGTATTCTGGCTCTTGAGGGCCCATTAAATATAAAACCCCTGATTGACTTCAGGTTTTAGTGGCATCTGCAGCATTGTTGAAGAATGGGTATTGACAAGGTCTGGGAAGCTGGAACTAGTGAAAAGTGATATATTCCATATCATGTTTGGTTCACATTATGAACCAAATAGTTGTGCAGCTGCCCCTACCTTACTTTTTCAACCCTCCTCTCAGGGTTGGATGCATTCATGTCACATTAGTTGAAGTCTGTTACTCTCTTTGAGTATATTTCAGATTGTCCTTTTCCAGAGTGGTGTCTCATGATTTGCCATTTTGTCTTCATGCATTTCCCATGGGGATAATTGATGCTTGTCCTAGAACCACATGGAACAAAGTCTGGGTCCAATTTTATTTACATCCCAGTGTCCTTAATCTAAGCAATATGCACTGCCTTTCTACATAATTGAGGCCAAAGTAGGTACAAATAGGAATGAAATAGACTTTTCCTCCTCAAATTTAAGCTGTTCAAGAATCTCCTCAAATGTGTATTATTCAAAAAGAAGAGCAAAGTAATGTTCCTCCTCGATTTCTCCTTGTTTTATACTTTCTGGTTCCTGTTTGCCTGGTTGTGCAGCCCAGATCAAAGGTAGATGTGGCAGTTTATTTACATTTTATAAATAATGAAAGACAGCTGGTTCAGCTAGCCCTGTAGAGCTGTTGAGACAGAGGCTGGTATAGTTAGGAAATAGTTCATGTTTTACTTCCAAATATGTCAGAAGTTTTTTCATTATTATTCTAGTCCTTTATGGTTATTGCATTTCCATGTTGGGTTTCAGTATGGACCCGGGAATTATAGAACATTCTTGGTTGTTTTTTTTAGTCCAAATGTTTCACTTTAGGCTTGGTGCTTTTGTACGGGCAAATATATGTGCTACATAAAGATTAAGTTTTTGATTAATTGTTGTAATTAATTGGGTATGTATTTGGTAGCCCGTTTGAATCTGAATGGTCCGATGGCTTGAACAGAACCAGGCCAGTGATTCTCTAAAAGGTGATTTTGTCCCTAGGTGACATCTGCAATGTCGGGAAACTGTTTTGGTTGTCACAACTTGGGACATCTTAAAATGCACAGAGTATCTGCTCACAACAAATAATTTCCCAGCACAAATTGCCAGTTGTGTTGAGGTTGAGAAACTTTAAGCTAGCTCACTAGTTGTGAGCCATGAGTCTATACTGATGTATTTCAGTTAGTCTCAGCATGGCTGCTTTATAGCCAAGAGCACTACTTGAAGTCAGTTCACTGTGTAAAATACTGAATGTTGTAGGTTGCCGGAAATGTTACCTATAGATAGCAAATGGCTGTAACATTCCATTGGATTTGCTTGCCTGTGAGATATCTATAATTCTGTTCATTTGGGGGATATAGGATTCAAAGGCAAAGACTGATTTACATGTGCTTGAATTACTTCTGAGTTGCCTCTCGCAGCTTTGCAGGAGCTGCTGTTCCAACCAAGCCACATGTTATTTGACTACATAAAAAGCTTTAGTAACATTTCCAGATACGAATATGCTACTTCCAGTAGACCAAGAAGGTATTCGGTAGTTGGTTCTCTTCTTCCTTTGTATATAGTGGCCGTAAAGCCAGCAGTTTATCTATCCTTAAATGGGCTGTCAGTGTCTCCTTGGGCAATGCCAACTTGTTTATTTGAGTGGCAAGGTTTTGTATTTGTGTTGGTGAATAGGAATAAGTCCTATTCATCTTTGGTTGGTTAGGCTTGAGTGGTATTCAGTACCATTCAACGTGAGCAGTTTTCTCAGTGGAGCCCATTACCAAATGTTCTCTATATAAAGCAGTGTTTCCACCCACATGGCAAGGCACGTGGTAGGTACTTGGTTTATCTAGCTCAGAGGAGAATGTATTTCTGAAGAGTTTGGCCCTGTTAAAGGTAAACTGCATATAACAGATAAACTGATTTTGGTTTTCCTCCCAAAAGAATATAAAAAAGAAATCATTTGAATCATTAGCCATCTCCAAGTCTGCACACCGAATAACAGCTATAGCAGCAACTTTTTCAGTCATTGTGTCAAGTACTTTTTAAAAAATGTTATATCAAAATAATAAATGAATGGGTTACAACATCAAATAGTACAGAATGGCAGTAGTATTTTGTCCCTCCTGTCCTCATGACTAGTCATACTCACCAGAGAAAACCAGTTATTTTTCAATTTTAATATTTTATTGAAATACATATGTATATATGTGTGTATGTATGTACATATAGGCACCAATTTAAGACATGGGACTTCATTAGCATTCCAGAAGCTCCCTTATTTACCACTCTCCCCACCAAGGATAACCACATTCCGGACTTCTAACAGCATAGATAAGTTTGCTTGTGTTTGTACATTGTATTATTATAAGAAGATAAAACAGAGCCGCACCTGACAGCTGTAGACTGGGAGCTGGCCTGACTCTGATAGGCTGTTGTGTTCTCCTGTTGAACAGAAACCATTTGCAGCACCATCAGACAGGTCACTGGGACCATAATCATGTCTGTATACATATTTACCCTTTCTAGTGTTTTTAAATTCTGCCAGTAGTTCCACTATTTCCTCATTTCCATCTGGATTATTTTACTTGTATCTGAAGGATTTACTTCTGTATTTCATTTAGTGAAGCCCCAGTGGAAACAAACGTCTTTATCTTTCATTTTTGAGGGATTTTTTTGTTTGTTTGTTTGACATAGAATTCTGAGTTAACAAGTCTTTTCTTTAGCACTTTAAGTTTTTATTCCATTGTCTTCTAGCTTATGTAATTCTCATTGACAGATAACCTGCTGGTTTTATTTTCGATCTTTTGTAAGTGATGTATCATTTTTCTCTCGGTGTTTAAAGTGTTTCTTTGTCATTTGTTTTTGGTGGTTGAACTGTGATGTCCTTAGAATTGGGGTTTTTTTGCAGTGATTCTGCTTAAGTTTTCTTGAAACATTCTAGTTATTGCAGAAGTATTACATTGGCCTTTTAGGTTGTATTTCTCTAATAATGATTAAAGTTCAACATTATTTCGATTTTTTTTTTGACCTTTTGTTTATCCACTTTTACAAAGCACTTGTAGAATTCTTTCAACATTGACTTAGTTTTTGAGTAAAATTTTAAAATCACTTCTGGTGTTTTCAAAAATTTCTTACTATTTTTCTTAACCTTTGAAAATAAGTATTTTATGCTTAAAATAATTTATTTATTTATTTATTTAAAATGGTAAGTTATGGATATAATTGTTGATTCATTTCTCTGTATATGCTGTATAATGAATATCATTTTTTTAAAGAATGTACTTTTTTTTTTTTAATTTTTTAATTTTTTTTTAAATTTATTGTTAAATTTGATGAGGTTACATTGGTTGGTAACAATTAGACAGTTTACAGATGTACAAGTCCACCTCACATCATTCATGCATCGTATTATGTGCCCATCACTCAGTATCAGTTCCCCTTCCATCACCTTATATCTAGTGCCCACTCCCACCTCCCCCCATACTTCTTAATAAGGCAGAACTTTATTTTGTTATTAGTGTAACTCTTTGTCATTGAATTACCTATGTATGGCCATCCGAATAAATCCTTTTTTGATATTATTAATGGGCACTTTGTAATTATTCATATGTTGATAATACTAGGTTTTGCCTGTTCATTCTGTCTTTATTATAGTAGTATTTAGGATGAAATGATTAAACACTTTTTAACTGATAATTTAGAAATAGAGAATAATGCATAATTAAGAGTTATTGTTTTTAGTAATCTAATCAATCATTTCAGAAAAATTTGGAATAAGAAAAATGGTTAACGTTAAAACCATAATGAATATAAATAGATTCCTTTGCAGCTTCAATACCCCAGGATCATCTTAATGAGTATTATTTATAATTGCCTGCAAATGTGCCAATTAATAAAAAATTCTGATTGATACTATCTTAGGTAGCCTAACTGTTGCTATCTTTTGGACTCTATTGAAAAGTCTGTAATACAAGCTATTTAGAAATACTAGATTATATTTTCTAATATGTAGCAAAATACATACCGTAATATTCAGGGCAACTAATTGTGTCATTTAACAAAAATAGGACCACGTTATGTGATACAAATTGGTGACAAAATTATTGACTACAATGAAGAATTCCGCCTATTTTTGTCAACAAGAAACCCAAATCCCTTTATTCCACCTGATGCAGCTTCTATCATTACTGAAGTTAACTTTACGACAACACGAAGTGGATTACGAGGACAGGTAGATATCAATCCTAATTTACCTTAAAATCTTTTGTGGTTTTGCATACTCATTAGATGCTTTGAGTGGAAGGCTGTTTTGTTAAACTGATCAGCATTTAACCTTTAGAAAATGTTCTTGGAAGTTAGAGTATAGCATTTGGTTATTTTATGTTTGATTTGTGTTAGACTTGTACATTTGTTGCTAATTTTACTTTGCTGCTGCTTCTAGGATAACTTTAAATTTATAGTCTATTTCTGTCACATATAGTAGAATTCAAGAGCTTGAAAGATCATCAGTATTAAGATCAGGTACTTTATTTTTTTAATTGTAAAAATTGAAGTTTAAATGTGGAAATTGCATTTAATTGACCTAGTTATTTAGTTGAGGATCTTTGATTCCCAATCTAACATGTTTTTCTACACCAAACATATGCATCTTTGAATTCACTTCATCTGTGTATAGTTTATTACTGTATGGATTTCAAAATAATATTTCATGTCCAAACATTTACTTACATACTTTTCACTCATTTTTCCTCTTTAAAGATATATAACTCTTGATTTTTTGAATATCATCTTATTTTTAACTCACCTAACAATAGTTTTCCTCTTTTGATTTACATGATAACACATATATTTGCTATAATTTTTACTTTATTGTAATAAAAAAATTTTCTTTTAAAATATTTCTTTTACCATGTATCATTTGGCTCACTACATATATATATATATTTATTTATTTTTTATTGTTTTTGACTGAGAGAGAGATATATATAGAGAGAGAGACAGAGAGAGAACTGAACTGGGGGAACTCCCCAGTTTAGCATATGGATCCGCATGGGCCGAGGCCGGGATTCGATCCTTGGTCCTCAGCGCTGCAAAGTGAGCGCTTAACCCACTGAGCCATCCCGGCTTCCCCAGTCACATTTTCACTTCATATATTGTTATGAACAGTATCTTTTGACTTACTTGGTGATACTTCTGATAAAAAAAAAACAAAGGAAAACTTACTCAAAACTTGGCATAATTTATAGAATTGCTCCTTTTGTTTAAAAGCTCTTCATAGTAGTAATTGTTGAAAGTGGCTATTTAGATCTTACTTTAA
The DNA here is from genome assembly GCA_004027555.1 of Craseonycteris thonglongyai. Lineage (NCBI taxonomy): Eukaryota > Metazoa > Chordata > Mammalia > Chiroptera > Craseonycteridae > Craseonycteris > Craseonycteris thonglongyai. The sequence goes on along the minus strand of PVKE010013252.1, from coordinate 17,561 downwards.
CAAAAGCTAATTGAAGGTGCTTATAGAGCAGATTTTGAATTGTTCAATTTATGACATTCCAATGTCATTTTCTAATTTAAAGTTTCAGAATGAAGAATTTGGCATAGCATTTTTTAAAAACAACTTAATTAGGATTTAATTTACATACCATACAATTCACCCACTTAAAGTATACAAATCAGTGATACTTTAGTGGAAGTACTGGGCTTTATGGTAACTCTATATTTAACATGTTAGATAAGACACTTTTAAAAAGTGGCTGTGCTATTTTATTTTCCCACCAAGAATGTATGAGTGTCCCACTTTCTTCACATTCTTGCCAACACTTGTTATTATTGATCATTTTAATTGTAGCTGTCAGTGGGTGTGGAGTAGTATTTCATTGTGATTTTGATGGTATAATATTTTAGGTAAGATATCTCTTATTTATTTATGTGAATAAATACCATTAAAAATACTTGCTTCCATAGTTTTTCTATATTTGTAACTTAATTTTAGAACTAAATATTCCATATTGTTGTAAAATAATGTAATTTCTTATACCTGTATTATAATATTTAACATTTTATTGATTATTTAACTGTTGTTTTGCCGTTTTTTAATTAGAAATAATTGGGGAGGTGTCTCATACTTAACTAGAAAGAATCAAGTGAGGTACATAGTATCATAATACTTGTAGTATTTGGTCAAACACAGGCCTGTTTATGGGAAGGTTTTGTTTTGTTTTTGCTGAACCTTATCACTAGAATAAACTTGACCTTAAACATTTTTTTAAAGCTTTTGGCTTTAACTATTCAGCATGAGAAACCTGATTTAGAGGATCAAAAAACAAAGCTCTTACAACAGGAAGAAGATAAGAAAATACAGCTAGCGAAGCTTGAGGAATCCCTTTTAGAGGTAAAATTTAGTTATTCAGGATATTTCTTTTTTTGTATTTCATTGTTTTCTTAAATGATTAGGAACAACTTTTGTTTAATTAATAACATCTTTAGTATGTTTTTGTTGGGCCCCATCACTACGTATGAGAGTTTTCTGGAAAAAACTCCAGCCATAAATTTTTCTATTTCCATATTACATGGCTGGATACTCAGCCCTCATATATATCTTAAAAGCAAACTTCTTACAGAAAAACGTATATATCTTGGAATACAAGATCTTAAGGAGTAATTTTTAAGATAAGCAGTTTTATGATTAATACTGTTTTTAGACTAGATTACTTCACTAATAATTATGTGTAAATATGCTCAGAATTTCAAGAAGTGTTAAAAGTAGCATGAAATTATGACTTAATCTGTAACTTTAGCTTTAAAATTAGATTAACAAAATTAGTACATATGCAATGTTTTGATGATACAGTATCTATCATATAATGATTTATGATATCGTACTTATAGCCTATAAAATGTTATTTTTAAAGATTTTTAACAAGTTCCCATAAACATTATCAATTTAATGTTAGTTACTATGAGCTTCCTTTAATTGATTATTTTAATACATATAATAATGTTAATATTTTGTTTATTTTTTCTACAGACACTTGCCACATCTCAAGGCAATATTTTGGAAAATAAGGATTTGATTGAATCTTTGAATCAGACAAAAGCAAGCAGTGCACTTATTCAAGAGTCACTTAAAGAATCGTACAAACTCCAGATTTTTCTTGATCAAGTAATTCCTTCTTTATGACTTTATATCATGTTTTCTTAAGCTTTTATGTTACTATGATTAACATGTAGAGTCAGGACTTCAGGGTAACAATGATTGTGAAAATAGAAAGCTATTCAGAGCAATAGTCTTGGGCCTGATTCTTACAGAGGAGGTGATGAAATGGATCAAGGATAAGGAGAAGGATAAGGACTGCTGGGTTCTACTGATTTCTGCCATAATGTTCTCTAAAGTTCTGGAGCTACAGTTTTGTACTGACATTGAAAACGAACATATTGAAAATGACTGTTAAAACATCTTTGTCATTCTTGGAACTTAAAGCAAGTTAAACACTTTTTCTCCTACTTACCATGGAGTATAAGACTGTGATGATCTATTTTCTTACAAAGGATTGAAATCCTTTTAACTTTTTTTTGATATTTCCATTTGCAAAATTTTAATCCCCTATCAGTACACTATAGCTTTTCCTCCCCTACAGTGTAGTGATGGAGCTTTGCTGGAAGAAAATCAGACAACCATGCAGATTAATGTTACTATGAATCTGCAGGCTCCAAACTGACCTGGGCTTCACTGATACCCTTTCATTCTTTCCCATTCTCCTCAGTAACTTTTCCACATTTTCGTTTCAGTATTTTAGTCCTTGCTCAAATTTTACAATTACATACTATAACTTTCTTCCTTGGGAAAGTTCTGTGGAAACCAGAGTAAGAGCAAACTTGTAGCGTGATTCCTATCCAGTCATCCCACCTACTCTAAACTTGGCAGACATATGGACTCTCATTCTTTGTCACAAGAAATTTGAACTTTCTGTGCTTTCTTTTTCTGAACTGTCATCACTGAGTCACACACATAATTTTACTAATGTCATATTTGTCATCCTGGTGCTTGGATCAGAATGATAGGGAGAACCTACTCAGAGTTCCCTTCAGAACCTTGAGTCCATTAAGTCCTACGAGCCTCTCATTTTTATCCTCCTTTACCTTCAGTCAGAAGGAGAGCCCTGTAGTTTATTGGGTCGTCCTATGCTTATTCCAAACAGTTCTAGGTGCATTATTATCTTAATGGGGATACCTGTTACAGTCTTCGTGTTAACCCTTGTTCCTTCAGTGTGTTCTTGGTGACAGCATTGACAGTGTTCTTACACTTTCTTTTTTTAAAGATTTTATTGTTGTTTTTTTTTTGTTTTTTTTTTTTGACAGAGAGAGACAGAGGCAGAGAGAGAGACAGAGAGAAGGGGGGAGGGCCCAGAGCAGTCTCCATAGTTGTACGTCATCAGATTTTCAACATGGTTTTGTACCACACAGGTGGGCGGGGGCCACGCAGGGCAGGAACTGGGCTGGGGGCGTCCTGCACGGGAGACATGCCCCCTCGAGCCAGGGGCCCAATTGGGGGGCAAGAACTGAACTGGGGGCCTCCCGCATGGGAAGCACACCCCAGTTCAGCATGTGGGTCTGCACGGGCTAGGGCTGGAATTTGATCCTCAGTCCCCAGGGCTGCAAAGCGAACACTTAACCCGCTGAGCCATCCTGGCTTCCCAGTGTTCTTACACTTTGAATTCATCGTTCTGACTTGTCTCTCCTACAGGGAATGCCTACTGATGCCATGCCCTCATGCATTACCTAAACTGGCTTTCTTTTGAGTTGTAACATTGCATCGTTTAATTCTCTGATCGCAGCTTTTTACCATGCCATCTTACTCTTTCCCCCAATACAGGTGTTCTTGGTTCCTATTAAGATTAACCCATGAACTACATCTAGATTTGTCATCTGAGTTGCACAGAAGTATTTAAAATACATTGCCCTCAGTTTCATAAAAATAAAAACTAGATCATGCTATTCCTTTTAGCTATCAAATTCTATGATTCGTCATCTTCACTTGTTGGCTATTTGTAGAAATAGGAAGGCTGTGGTTAGATATGTGCATAGTGGTCTCTAGGTGGCAGTAAAACACCGGTACTCATGTGTCATTTTTCTCCCCTAAACAATGATCTATCTACAGGAGCGGGATGCCTATCTTCCCCTGGCTGAGAGTGCCAGCAAGATGTTCTTCATTATCTCTGATTTGTCCAAAATTAACAACATGTACCGTTTTAGTTTGGCTGCATTTCTTCGACTTTTCCAGCGAGCTCTGCAAAACAAACAGGTATGCTGTTGGTCACCCTTTACCTGAATAAGAGAGATCACTTTACTAGGTGATTAATCCATAATAACTTCCTGAGGGAATGCATTTAGAATTATATGTAACAAGACCACATGTAACAATTTTAAACTATATTTTTAAGAAACTAGTTCCTTAATCACAGTTTATGTTCATAACAAACCATCTCAGTGTGACTGTTTTCTTAATAGAAATTATGTGTATTCTGATTCAAAATTAATAAGTAACATGATAATTAAAAACACAGATGATGCAGTAAATTGTAAAGGTAAGAAATTATCCACATAATCTCATTACACGGGGAAAAAAACAACATTTAAAATTTTATTGTATATTCTTGTTTTTTGAGACTGTAATATATGCCAGTAATTGTTCTAGATCAGGCCCGGGCAGACTTTTTCAGAGCAAGGGCTACTTCTAGTTTTCTCCAAGTATCGTAATCCGCTAGCTATTTATTTTACTAATATTATTCAGGCAATCACCCCAAAATTGCTTGGCTCTCCACTGATGGACCACAATTGACATCTTACCCAGCCCTATTCTAGATAATGGGGATACAAGAGTAAACACTGCAGTATTGGGTTTACATTCTAATGGAGGGAAGGATTTATTAAAGGACATAAATTGCTTTAACCAAAAGGTATCATACTGTCTTTGAAAAAAGTATTAGTACATAGTAGACAGCTTTCATTTCAATAAATATAAACCTACATGGTATTTTTGAGAGATTGTGATGCTATAGCGTACTTTAACCACCTCCTACATGGACATTGTTCTGGTTACCTGTGCTGAGTATCATACAGTCCATAAATTTGGCAGACTAAAACTGTGTTTTCCTGTGCTCATGGATTCTGTGGGGAATTTGGTCAGGAGAGAGCAGGGATGGCTTATCTCTGCTTCATAATGCCTGTGACTTCAGTTGGGAGGACTTTAGAGCGGGGCTCAGGGGTGGGCAGAGGCCCCACTTGCATGTCTCATGCCTGGGGCAGGAGGACCTGGTGACTGGTTCTGCCGACTGCTGCCCCTTTCCACGAAGCTTCTTCATTCTTTGCATGTGATCGGCAAAGGTAATTGTTCCAGAATCAGCTTTGAGTCTGGAGAAACAATTTGTAAGCATCATTAAACTATGGAGTACCTGTTACATGTTTATAAATTCCCTAATGGCTTTTCAATTTTCAAATTGTAAAATATAGGATTCCGAAAATACAGAACAGCGAATCAAATCTCTTATCAGCTCATTGAAACACATTGTATATGAATATATATGCCGTTGTCTATTTAAGGTAAGAAATGTTATATTTTTCACATACAAAATACTACCTAACCCTTGAGTTAATACAGACAGTAGTGAAATAAGGTAACTCTTTGCCTACTAGAAAGATACTGAAATTGGTGTTTCTGGTATTTTCCCAGAGTAATATTCATTACTACGGTATTTATTAGAATGTCTTGTAGCGTTTGGGGATGTGGTAGGGGAATAGTGACAAGTGAAAAAGGGAGCACAAACATGTGTTAGCTGACTTTGCTTTGAACATCCCAGTTGCGACCAAAAGAAGAAACCATGATGGAGTGTGTAGGTCATTTTCTAGCTGGGGTTTCTCAACCTCAGCACTATTGACATTTTGGGTCACATTAGTATTAGTTAAGGGTTGGGGGGGGTGCTATTGTGTGCATTTTTGGATGTTTAGCAGCATCTCTGGCCTCTACCGACTAATGTCAGTAACATTCCCTTCCTCCCATTTGTTAAAATCAGAAATATCTCTGGACATTGCCAAATGTCCCCTGGGTTGGGGACCCAATTGTTTCCTATTCCTGGCATTAAGAAATGAACTAATGCCACATTCTGAGTTGAGAGAAGTTTGTCATAGAAGGTTTTATATTGTAAGGGCCCCAGAAGAACATACAGTGAAAGGTATTTCAGATATTTTTGAATATTATAGAAAACAGACGCTTTTCATTTAGGAATTTAAAATAATATTCGTCTTCAGAGATAATTTGAGATATGTTGAAGAATAGCTATTGTAAAGACGACTGAGTGAAAGAAATAGTTATTATGGTCCAATTATATCACCTTAGAAAATCTTGGAAAAGATTATAGTCAATATATTCTTTAGAAAGCGTTAGTAATTCTTATGATTAGAGTGATATTGTTGAGGATCTTTACTTGTTACAGAAAATAAATCCTTCAGGGTGCCTTTCAACACCTTGAGAATGGACATTATTGGAAGTTCAAAGCATTATAGTTGAGTGTTTCTGCATAATTCCTTCTTCAATGAAAACTGTAGATTGATGTTTTTTCTTTTAAAGGTCTTGTAGTTAACTATCATGCTGAAATCGTCTGTTTCACCCTCAGTTTTAACTTATGTGACGTGAGGAATTACAAGCAAATGATCTCTAAGCCCCTTTTGTCACAAAAATATTATGATCCTAGGTATGAGGATGACATATCAGTAGAATTTCATCAGTTACAGATCTCAGATATCATTAACATTTGTATATGCATTAATCTTATGTAGTACTGAAAAAAACGTCATTACAGAAAGGTAAAATACGTTTTCTGAAAGAGTCTCAAAATTTATGGAATTACTACATATAGAAAAAAAACCTGAAGAGTCATTTTACTGTCTGCAAATCTTACTCTTTCTGCATAGGAAATCAGTTCAAAGTTTGGTTTGATTCTTGTAGTCCATTTCCTTTCTCTTCACATTCATATGTACAAATACATACAATTTTTTTATTTTCTTTATCTATTTTGTTTTGTTGCATTTTTGTTGTTGTAATAGCTCCTAAAGATCTTTCCATACATATGAATATGTTAACCTCATTATATTTAGTGATTGTATAGGATTCCATAATTTGGTTATATGTTACCTGAACTACTACTTTATTGGTGGGTATTGAAAGTATGTATTTTTTGATATTACGAATGACTATAGTAAAATCCTGTGTAGTGTATTCATCTTTATGTACATGTAAGTAGTTATTTCTAGTCAGTAGATTATGTATAATTTCTGGTTCAAGGACACAGGACCTTTCTAAATGTTCTTTACCAGTTAATACTCTTATCCACAGAGTAAGGTATCTTTCTTGCATCTTTTCAACGCTGGATATTATTAATTTATTTAATTTTTACCAAGTGTGGTTTAGAAATATCCTAATTTTAAAATTCTTCTCTGTGTTTTTTATTAAAGTTGTTTATTTTTACTTCCCATTCTTATTTGCCATTTTTGTTTATTTGCCATTTTTGTTTATTTGCCAGATTGTCTATTTTCTTGGTACTTTAAAGAATAAGCCTTGCTTTGTAGAACAAGGTTACTGTAATTATTGTTTATATATTTTATTTTTTTACTCATTTGATTTACTTTTTGATTTCTGTATTATGTGATTCATTTTAAAATGTAGCTTTAATGTTTTTATTTTCTAGTGAATATATTAAAGCTACAAAGTTTCATTTTGGTCACTCTTCTAATAATATATTTAATGCTATTTTACTTTCCTTTTAAGACCTCTACACTAAAATAGTTTGTGGTTTATCAAAATGTTATGGAGCTACCATTATTTTAAGTTGTCCCCAAATACTCTTTGAAAGTAATATTATATATAACTGCTTGTCTTGAAAAATGTTTAAATTAAAAGGCAATACAAACTTTTTATTCATTTAAAAACTTAGTTTTTTTAAAAAGATATTTCATATTTCTTAACTAACAACATATTTATGGATATCAGTTAAATCCATTAATCCAAATTTTTAGTTTTTCTTATTAGGAATTTCTTGTTTTTTTCTAACTTATAAATCTTTCCCTTAGTTTATATGAATCTTTACCTCAGTTTATATATTCTTATTTTATTTTAGTAATACAGTATACTTACATATGTAATGTAAATCATTATGTCATATATTTTATTATGCAATTAGGGTAGGATATAATAAGTATTAAGTACCAAATGATTTAAGATATCATTAAAGTATAGTGAAGGTTACTTCTTTTAAATCGTTTCACCTTTTAAAAATACATTTAAGTTATGGTAAAGCCAGTATTTTGTTGCAGTAGGAGAGAGCTTGTAAGGTTTAATATCCTTAACATTTTAGTACCTAGTTGGAGTTTTTCATTGCCTATCTTGTGTAATACTTTTTTATTATGAAGAGCTAAAATCACTAAAAAACTTTTAAAAAGCTGTGTTTTATAATCCTTAAGACATGCTTTTAATTGGTAATGGAATATGTTTTGTAAAATTTGTGTTTCTGTTTGAGTAATATTAAGCTTATTCAACATGAATTCAAAAATTCAATGGTGAATAAATATTTAGAAAGCACATTGATTGTAAAGCAATGAGGTGCATTCTCATGGTTTAGCAATATAATTTTAGGATTAAACCAATGTCATCTTTTAGTGAAAGCTTTTTGTGTTTTTAGCAATCAAAATCGTATTACATTGGCAGCCAGAGTTTCTTTCATACAGATTTTGCTGTTGATGACAGCAGAATGGTGACAATAGACTCTTGAACTAGAGAGAGGCTAGGATTATTAGTTTTCACATCACATTGAAATGAAAGCAACTTGACCTGGAATAAAAAATGATTGACTTGGTTTGTAGCAGATAATTTAGACCTTTCATAAAGTAACCCAAATGTAGAAAGCTGTCTAGCAATTTCAGTTTAGATTATTTGCTCTATTTTTTTTTTCAAGTGCTAAAAAAACTGTTTTAGTAACCTAAGTGTTTTAGACAATTATATGATAAGTAGCAAGTTTAGTTTCCCCAAATTTATGATTATAATAAAACTATGTACAAATTAATATTATTTCTTTATTCTTATTTATTGTTTGGAATAGATACAAAATAGTTGGACATTGTTGGTGGAGTGTTAAGTCAATTCCAACTACATAAGTCACGAATGCAGCAAAGGGTTAAAGGAGGGTTGGGAAAGCATATATTCTTGCTATTTTCCTTTCCTCATGTAAGTATTATCTAAGAGATGAAATGGTGTAGGAAGACTGGTACAATGTGAAGAGGAGTTTTTTCACACAAACGCTTTGGAGGTTTCTGACTATGGCTCACTCTGCCTCTCCATGTAAATTTGCTAGTTGACTGAGTGAAATTCAGGTGAATATTATGTTTTAAAAATAAAATATTAATAGTTTCTCAGTATTGTACTTCTCTTACAAATAATTTAATTTGGATTCTTCTATTTTTTCCTGTTGAAATGTGTTTTCTTATCAAAGTATTAGCTGTTTATAAATTTTATAACCTGTGTCTGTTAAAGTGAATCTTGATAATTTAGATAACTTTCTTCTGCTTAAATAACTTTGAAACATTTAGTATTATATCTAACCTGGTAAATGATTTCCTGGAAGTATAATTGAATGCATAGATTTGTTCATTAAAATATATTTAACTGCAAGCACAAATGAGAGTAATCAAGTTCTATGATATATCAACTTGGTTCTTTTAAAAAATTTCAGTCTCTTTGGTATTCATTTTGTTTGTCGATTTTATTTCTGACTTCATTAAACTGCCTGAGTTTTCTTGCACGTTATTGAGTTTTTTTAGAACTTCAGTCTTCAATTTTCTGTGACTTAAGTCACAGATTTCCATTTCTTTAAGTTTATTTTCTTGAGATTTTTCTTTTTTTTTTCTGAGCTGACTTATTGCCTTGATTATTCCTAGTAATTAATGAATTATTTCTCTTCCTGGGCATCTGTAGGAATGAATTGTACTTCATGTTGATATGAGCAGGTCTTTTACTTTTCCAGCATGTCACACTGGAGCTTTTTATTTTCTCTTGCCCTGTTCTGGCTTTTCTTGGTGGAAGATTTTTTGGGGTGGTGGGCGTCTCCTCTGTGACCAGGGCATCTCAGTTTCAGAGTACAACCTCCATGGGAGGATGTGGTGGGTGAAGGGATTCTGAGTCTGTGAAATCTCAGTGCTGCCCCTGCAGACAGATGTGTAGCTATGCAACTCAGTAGTCCTGGTGCCCCTACTGAGATCACTTGTGGAAGCTGGGCTGGGCTGGGCTGGGCTGGGAGATATGGCTGGTGGCTTTGTTCTCATCTGAGTAATGGTACCTGCCACACCACAGCTACTTCGCCCCTATAGCACCTCCCTTGTCACTAGGATAAGCTGCAGTTTGTGTCTGCTGCTCAAGAACGGCCTCCAGTTTTTGGGGCTGTGGGTATTCTGCTTTTTATCTAACACTGCTACAGTTTTTCCTGGGACCTGGTGCTAACACAGGGGTGTGTGGGGGGGAGGTGAGCTCTGGGAGGGTGGGGCATGTGGCCAGCCTCCAGTGGCTTTGTTTTCTGTCTGGCAGGGAGGGCTGTTAGACCACTATTACAGCATTTCTTTATTCTGTTTTTGCCTTAAGGTCTCTGCCCTATTTTGTGCTGATCAACCATTTAGGCAGGATTGCTGGGGCCACAGAGAGTGCACCTGCAGTCTCAGTCCTCTTCTCTCCTGGGACTGCAGTGAGCCTGGGCTGTGTCCTGCAACTAACTCATCTTTTCATTCTTCCTGTCCCCCTTTCACCCTGATTCACCCACCTTCACATGTTTTGATGAGGTGATCTCTAATAAGTGTTTGTGTATTGCATAGGGAATCCTTTATTGAATTCTGTCTGTTCAACTTGTAACTTCAAGGGGAGAGACCAAGGGGGAATCCTCATGGTGCTGTATTTCTGACATCACTCTACAAATGAAATCTCTTGATTTAGGTGGTATATAGAACGTTCAGGAGCATATAAGCATGCACAGTGACAAACTGAGGATTACTAATGCAGGAGGTTGATCTGGTTAGTAGACTCATTCAAACCTCAGTTGAATTTCAGCTAGTTAAATGAATCTGCTTTATTTTTAATGAGATGTAAACAATGATTAATACTTAGCACTTTCTTTAAAAATGTTAACACTTTCTCTGTCCACCCCACCCTCAACTTAGAAGTATTGTTGTATGTAGATGTTATAGGAATAGTCGTTTTTCATGTTGACAGAAGTAGATAATTTGAATACAAATTTTGTGAATGAAAATTTGAATACAAATTTTGTGAATGGAAATGTAAGGACTGCTTTTTCAGAACCACAAATTTAGAAAAGGTGAGGTAACATCTGTTATTCTTTTCAGGCTGATCAGTTGATGTTCGCTTTGCATTTTGTTCGAGGCATGCATCCTGAACTTTTTCAAGAAAATGTAAGTGGAAGTAATGGAGGAAAATGTTAAGAGACATAGAAATTTGGTAATTTGGGCAGATTTATGGTTAGATTAGAAATTACATCAGGCTAGAAGTTATATGTCAATTTATTAAATTTACTAAGTTAGAAATTTAGTGTAAGATGCTGACTTCCAGTTCTACTCTCCTTTGGGTGGGCCCAATATTCTGAAGTGATGGTGAGGCAGAAAAAGAAATATAAATGACTTACCCACACTGCCTAGACTTGTCTGAACCCCAGTTCCCATACTCATGACACCAGAAGGGTCAGCTTGCTTATATTCCTTGTCCAAGCACTGGAACTGATGGAAATATAAACAAAGAAACAATCTGGGTGTTTATTACCACCTTCACTGGCTTGCTTAGAGTCAGGTGAAGCAAGAGGGTGGGCACTTCTCAGAAGCTTGCTTGAGCCTGCAGGTTTATGTTAATGTTTTAATTTATGATTTATCTTCCTTGTCTGTAACTTCATTTCTGGCTGTCATATAACCTGTTAAACTTGAAAAGAACCTTTTAAAATTAGAGCTAACTAATCCATCTCTGATGTACTTTTAATATTAATAAATAAATGAATAAATAAATAAATAAATAAATAAATATATATATATTTGGAAGTGATTTTTCTCATTATTATTCCATTATCATAAGAGTCCATTAGTGAGGGTGGGAGGGAATATTTATATGGACAGTGCAGCATTGACCTAGTAACCTTTAACTCTACTTGGATAAGATTTTAATTAATGAATAGCTAAACAAATGTAGACCATTCCACAGGCCTCTGCTCTTTGTTTCTCTCTGCTTCCATGTGCTCTGGCTGACTTGTTTAGTTTCTCCTGAATTTAACTTGACTTCTTTTATTACTCCTGTTAACTATGGTGCCTTAACCTCTTCCTGTATGATGTTTTTCACGGTAATCAATATGTTCCACACTGTGTAATAATTAATATTTCCTATTTTTTCCTCCTGGAGTATAAATAATCATTGGAAAAGGAAAACATTTTTCTTTGACTCACATATAGTATAATAATCTTTCATATTTATTTGTCATTGTATAATTTAAGTATGAAGTGTGAGGAGTCAGGGTGGATGGAGGCAGGAAGTATGTTGCTTTGGTAATGTTTCCATATTGCTCAAAAACCATTTTGTAGTATGGTTTTGCTTTATTTGCTGACCAATGTGAAACACATAATATAGGCCCGTTATTATCTGATTGAGGGAACCCAGAGTTAAAGACATAGATTTCCTTAGAGCTCTAGATTTTATAACAGTTGATGAATTTTGATTCTGTGGGGGAAAAATGGGAATAATAATAGTCTTCTCTCAATCTGTTGGAAAAGATAAGTTAATAGAAGTACTTTATTTTCCTCCAACAAACACAATTTTTCAACTTTTGGTATACTTTATTGCTTATCTATTAGTGAGGAATAGCACACAGAAAAATTAATAGTGACAAATGATAATTGAACATGAATGACATTTTCATTTTTAGATGTTGAGACTCATACCAGGGCTGTCCAGAAATTATCCAGTCATATAACCATTCTTGTTATATTGACGATGGCTGGATTTTTTCTGGACAGCTCTCATATGTATACACACATTCATATACACATATATATATAAAACGTAGTTTTTTTGTTTTAATAAAATTATTCTTAGATTTTATATTAATGTTTTATGTGGTACATGAACTCATAATATTAATGTACTAGAAGTGGGAAGATGTGAAAGGAGTTGAGTATTTTTGTTTTTATATGTTTTTAGACAGCTTCATTATAAACCATCTTATAAGGATGGGTGTAGGACTATTAAGAAAATTTTAACTGGTTAGTGTTTTTATGTTTTTTTTGTGTTCCTCATATTTGTATTCAATAGGAATGGGAGACTTTTACAGGTGTGGTTGTTGGAGACATGTTGCGGAAAGCTGTGAGTAAAAATAATATAATTAATTTACTCTTATGGAAAATAATTCTGACTTAGACTCCATGAAATATAATTTGCTTCAGAGAGTTTTAAATTATTGTTGAAATTATAATTTAATTAGAGGAATATGTTTTTTTCTCTATTGCCCTTTTATAAAATGGATTTAAATATATATTTTGTCCTTGAAGACATATATTTTTTGAGAATATTATTTATATGCTAAGATATTAATATAGTTTTTATTATATATATTTTGCTCCAAGAACAGTTATAATGATAACAAAATCAAGGCTTGTATTGTAACTAAGAAAACTTTCTTATGTAACTGAAGTTTAAAAATTACTTTTTAAAACTTTGATTAAATTTAGTTTTTTTCTAGTAATTTTCTGCTTAAACATTTAATAGATAATATTCTTCAAAGGAACATACCCAATGTGTAATGCAAAACTTACATTATGTCTGAACTGTAAAATATAATTGAAAATAATAATTTTATGGCAGTTCCTTATTACATTTGAGTTTTTCTGATGTTTCACAGGTAAGCACCATGAAAATGAATGCAGTATTTGTCTCAATGATTGCACCTTATATAATATAGAATTTTACAATATTGACTTGTAAGATACATAAATATAAAGAGACAATACATAGAATGAATTCTTTTATTTAAAAAAGTGTTCATAAAATTAGCTGTTCAATTGTTGAACTTTTTATATGTTGGCATTTTACCAAATATACCAGGGAAAATAATTGCTTTTATTAAAGGACTCCCAACAAAGAATACGTGATCAGCTTCCATCGTGGATAGATCAGGAAAGAAGCTGGGCGGTAGCAACATTAAAGGTATTCCTCTCCTACCATGAGGGATATTGAAGTTTTTTCTGTGTTTGAGTTATTTTGATTTATATTTTTTGTGTGCTACTTATTCATACTCTGTTGCTGTTTCTGTGAATATGACATCAAATCTCTGGGTAAAAATATATCAAAGAACTATTCTGATGAATCCTTTAATTATTAGTTAATACATTTTTTACTCAACATATGCATCTTGAGTCTCTCTACATTACACAAGATTCTGTGCTGTATACCCATAGGGAATATAAAGATAAGTAAATAAATGGTCCTTTAATATGATAGGGTGGAAGTCCTATATAGTATGTATAATAACCTTGGTTTGGTATGAGATATGCAGTATTGTACATATCTCTCACACTAGGCTCTTCTCTGGGCTTACAATCGCTCTTAGTTTTGACTCTTGTTACTTAATTGGATTTATCAAGTGGACTCTGCTTCTAATCTCAGAACTCTCTATTTTACTCTATCCTTTATGTTTTAAAATTTACTTAAAGTAGTGCCCTATTTAAAACCTCTTAATAGTTTCTTATCCTTCACAGGATGAAGTCTGTAGCTTTTTTTGGATAACATAAAAGATCATCCATGATCTGCTCCTTACTTGCCTTTTCAGTTTTACTTTTGGTCCATCTCCTCAAAGTTTCTTGTATTTGCTGCTTCTGTTATTTCCTCTACCTGGAATGCCCTTTGACTGTTTTTACTGTCAAATGTCTGTTTTTTTTAGAACCTACCCAAAGCATTACCTCTGATTTCTCCATTCTGTTTGTTTTTTTTTTCTATTGGCATATATCTTGCACATTCCTATATTGGAGCACCTACTCTACTGATACAAAATGATTTCCTATATCTGCACCGTCTTCTAGGTGTAAATCTGCTGAGATTAGAAACCTTGGTTATTAAACTTTATTTCCCTAACATTTAATGTAAAACCTGACTCATTTATTCTTTTGTTTATTCAGTGAGTGCCTACTATTTGCCAGATATATAGTCAATTTCTGTTATATACTTTTTTTGGTTGAACAAGTTGAGACTATAAGTAGATACTAATGATACATGGATAAGGTAAATTTTTCATTGCTCATATATTACATAGGGTTAAAATATTTATTAAGTATAATATGCTAGTTGAGGATGGAAAGTTCAGATATGTAAGTCTTAGTTCATTCTTTCTAGGAGATTGTCACCTAGTGTAGAAAACACTTTTAAACAATTATTAATTGCAAAAAATGAAAAATAGAATTTGAAGGGATTTTTGGATTATTGGCAGGACCTCTTAACTATCTCATGTACACCTAATGCCAAAATGAGTAATAATAACATGGTACAGATAATTGTTTGAACAGTTGATGTACTGAGAGGTTAGTTACACTTGGTGATAGTTCTTACACTGTGGAGAATATAACATATAATTACCTTGTGTTATGTTTGGTGCCATACTAGACTTATACCCCGGTGATTTGACTCAGTGTCTAACATGCAGCCAGAGAGCTTCCTGACTGTGTGTAGTCTATCTCAAATTGCTAGCCAAGTACACGATGGTATAATATGTAGCACACATAAATTAGTGACACTAAAGTTAATGGACTACCATTAAGTGTTATTCTAATAGAAACACTTAATTTTCTGCTGTATAAGTTTAATTTTAGTTAAATTACATAATGCAATTTAGGCAATATAATGGATTATTTAGAAATGAATGTAGATATTTGAATAAAGCATCCTTAAGTATTTATATTATCATATGAAGGTTTAATACTGTGTGTGTATGTATATGTGTGTGTGTGTGTATGTATGTATATATATATATATATACGTGTGTGTGTGTGTGTGTGTATATTCCAAATTTACCATTATTGAAAAAAAGTTCCTCTTTTTTACATTTACATTTCTGATCTTGTAGTTAACTTGAAAAAACTTTGGAGGAGAGAATACTGTTTGAGGTAAAGGGAATGAATATGTTGAAGAAAACCTCTGAGAGATGATATATTAAAGTGAATGTTAAATGCTGAGTAGAAATTGAGAACATTTAGAGGCAAAGGAAGCAACAGATTCATGAATGGGGCAGAAATGAATATGGTTTAGAAAAACATTATTAAAGATTTGACGTTGATTTGAAATTTGGCACATTTTTACAGTCTCAAGAACTCAGTTGTGGTAGTGTTTAAAGTTTGCACTTTAATATGTCACTTACACCTCAATTTTAAAACCTCACATGTTTTTAATGAAAACATTGATTTCTCCACAAGGTGGAGACAGATAAATACAAATGTTTTACTAGAGAAAAGGTTTGTTAGTTTACTAGTATTGATTTAGTACTGTTTTAGAAATACTTTAATTCTTGATTGAATAAATCTACCATTCTCTTTCCGACCTAGAAACGATTAGGTAAGCCAACATAAAGTAGAAAACAAGTAGTAAATACCTATCAATAATTGGTTTTCCTTTGTTTTTTTTTTAGTAATACATATGAGGGCTGTCTGGAAAAAAAATGCAGCCATAAATGGCTTGTATTTTTCATGGCTGAATACTTTGTGGACAGCCTTCATATATTATATATTATAAATATGTATTAGCTCACTCTATATGGTTATCTTTATTTTTTAGATTGCTCTCCCCAGTCTTTATCAGACCCTCTGCTTTGAAGATGTAGCCCTGTGGCAGACTTTTTATCATCATTCAATGTGTGAGCAAGAGTTTCCATCTGTTCTTGCAAAGAAAGTTTCCTTATTTCACCAGGTAAGTTATCTAAATGCCCAAAGTAGTTAATGTTTCTCTTGTCATTCAGAAGCCGTTTAAAAGGAAGCTCTGTGTTTGGGTGTCATGTAACCTTAGTGTGGCTTATGTGGGAAAGAAGGGCTTTTCTGCTTTTGTCATCTTATGTGGAAGATGAAATCACTGGCAAATTTCTGGGTAGCTTTTTTTTTTTACTCCCTCTGACTGACCCAAAGGGGTAATTTTACAATTAAAGGAGATGTCTTATAAAAAGAAATTAAGGTATAGACTGTTCTTCACTGATTTTGCATGGTTCTAAGGAAAATATGTCATGGTGTGTATCAGTGGATTTTTACCCCATTTCTATAGAGTGGCAAAACCTTGATGGGTTCTTCAGTCTTGGGGAGGCAAAAGGCTTAGAGTTGAAAAGCTTCATAGAAGATGATACTCCAGTAGTGAACTTTCTATTTCCCAGAAACGGTTCTGTCCCCTTTGGATATTCTTGGTGAATTCTATTTTACCAAGTATGTTTAAAAAAACAAACAAAAAAACACCTTTATTTGAAAACGTATACATGATTCAGCATAAAAATACTGATTTGAAAACTTTAGGTAAGATTTTAGGGGCCCGGTTCTGCCTTACAAATATACCGGTACCCTATTTTTTCCTGGCACTTGGCCCTTTATTATAATAGATCCTGAAGAAGTAGCTAACCCTGTGACTATTACATGCTGATGTTTACTTTTGATGACAGGTTTGAGGAACTAAATGGATTTTAGTAGTAGTATTTTGGCTTTTAAAAATGGGACCTTGTATATTGTTGCTGTTTGAGGCATAGTAAATATTGTGTAATGGTGACAAATAGTCACATATTTTAGTAAGCATTTGTTTAATTTACATGAACTATTGTTTAGTTAACAACTGTTGTAGGAACTTTATTATTTAAAAGTATTCTGGGGAAAGCTGGGATGGCTCAGCTTGCTTTGAAGCCCCGAGGACTGAGGATCGAATCCTGGCTCTGGCCTAGGCGGACCCACATGCTGAACTGGGTG